>JAQZBX010079849.1:0-13900 GCA_029593785.1 Cabassous unicinctus
GCACTTGATCAGCTGGTCATAAATATCTTACATCCTTGTGGATTCTCCCTTCTGTATTGAGATGTCTTCAGATGCTTCCCTGTCTGCCAGCCTTGTCTGAACATGGAGCACACCTTCTGAAACTCTCAAATTTACCTACTCTCATTTCATTTTAGCATTTGTCACCATTTGACATGTTATATGGGTATGATTTTATTCACTTAAGTTCATTCTCCATCATTAGATTGCAGGTAACTTTTGTTTTCAGCACAATAATCCCATCGCCTAGTTAGTGCTGGCAGCATGGATAGACTGAATATTCATTCTACAATGAATTCAAGAATTACCATCAAAATCTTACAATGTGTGATGGATTGGGTAAAATGTTGAAAGTAGGGGAGCAATTGCTAATCAAAGTTGGCACTTTCTGTTTAAATTTGATAAATAAATTCATAATTTAATTTCCTGACTCCAGCATACAAATTATAGATAGAATAGTAATGATTGTTTGTTTGGAAATTAGTCATGTTATTTTTCTCTTTCCAGTTAGTAACATCAAGCATATTGAACCAGAAAATCATACAGAAATTTCAGAATTTCTCCTTGGGGGATTTTCAGAGAAACCAGAATTTCATTCCTTCCTCTTTGGCCTCTTTCTGTCCATATACCTGACCACTATCTTTGTCAACTTGCCCATCATTCTGGCCACCATCACTGTCTCCCACCTCCACACACCCATGTACTTGTTTCTGTCCAAACTGTCCTTTATAGACATCTCTTAACCACCACCACAATGCCAAAGATACTGGTGAACATACAGACACAGATCAGAGTCATAACCTATGGAGGATGTCTCACCCAGGTGTCCTGTTTTTGCTCTTCGCAGGGTTGGATGACTTCCTTCTGGTTGTGATGGTCTATGACTGCTTCATGGACATCTGTCACCCCTTAAACTACATGGCCATCATGCACCCCCAGCTCTGTAGACTGCTGGCTCTGGGGCCCTGGATCATGAGTGCACTGTATTCCTTGTTACAAATCTTAATGGCGTTGTGGCTGTCATTTCCTAAACACTTGGAAATCCCCCACTTTTTCTTTGACCTTGATCAGATGATACAGCCTACATGTTCTGACAACTTCCTCAAAGAAATAGTGATGTATTTTGCAGGTGGGCTGCTGATTTTAGGTCCCATCACTGCTATAATTTACTCTTATTACAAGATTTTTCCCTCTGTGTATACAATATCCTCAGTTCAGGGAAAGTATAAAGCATTTTCCACCTGTGCCTCTGAACTCTCAGTGGTCTGCTTGTTCTATGGTACACAACTAAGAGTGTATCTTACTTCCACTGCATCACCAAATGCACATACAACTGAAACAGCCTTGGTGATTTGTACTGTGGTCAAACCCATGCTGAACACCTTCATCTACAATCTGAGGAATAAAGAAATGATGAGTGCTGTGGAAAGTTTCTTCAGGAAGGAAGACATCAAATGGCATTTCTTCTGGGCCATAGGAGGTACCTGTCATTAAAGGGTTCAAAGCCTCAGAGCCAGAGGCTCTGATCATTTCATGGAACAGAAAACTGCCCTAAATTCAGATATAGCTTTAAATATGATGAAGAAAAACTTCATATCATACTTTGCATAATCATAGAAAAAAATGTTTTTGTTTTTTTTTAAAAAAAAACTTTATTTTTAAAGAAGTTTTAGAAAACAGAAAAATTACATAGAAAATACAGGGGATTGACATGGCACTCTTTGTCTCTGAGGTGATGTGGGATATCTGGTGTCCATTCCAAATCTCAAAGCCCCCCAAATAGAGACAATGATAAAGGAAAGTGGGTAAAATAATAGCAAATGAGGAATTTGCTTTAAAGTTATAGGTGTGTTTTGTACTAGATTAAAAGTTCGAAATAATTTCAAAATAAAAAATTTTCTAAAAAAAATAAAGGTGATAGAGCTCATTAAAACAGGAAAATATACAGGATTCCCATACACACCACCCCCTCCACCTCACATTTCCCCCTATTTATAACATCTTTCTTTAGTGTGGTACATTTGTTACAATTGATAAACAAATATTGAAGCATTGCTACTAACCATGGTCTATAGTTTACACAATTTTACAGGTTGGACAAAATGTAAAATCGTCTTTATCTGTGGTTGCAATGTCATGCAAACAGTTCCAATGTCCCCCAAAATGCCCACAGTTACACATATTCTTTCCTCCCCCTAACCTCAAAGTCTCTGGTAACCACTGAAAGAATTGCATTTGATGATTATCATCTAATCAGTGAAGAAATCAAGGTGTTCCATGTGCAATGTAATACATAGTTTGGGTTGGAGGACTGGGATGTACATTTCACATATTTTATTTGACAAAATATGTGACTCTTTCCATTTCTTTAAGCAAAATGTCTGCTCTTTCTACACATTTTGTCCTAAACATTAAAGGGTATGTAAGTGGAAAATCTATATATTTGGTAAATCATCAGATGTGTTATCCTTGCTCTCACTTCACATTAAAAATAAGTTTTCAACAAAATTTTTCTCACAAAAAAGAGTATATTATATTATTCAACTTGCTGAATATTTACAAAATGAATACTCCTGTAAACCACAACGTTAGAGTTTCCCATATGCCTGCTTTTTCTAAGACATCATCTCAATATTTGGAAAACCATCCTCCTAGCTCTAACTTATAGGTCAATTTTGATTATTTGTGTAATATACATAAATCAATTATAATTTATATTATTATTCTTTGTAAGCTTATTTCCCTGAATCTATACATATTTTTAGATATGGCTATAAACCAATCATGGACATTGGGTCATGGTAATATTTTCTGTTAATATATTTAAGTTTGTATATCCCTCTTTACTGTGGTTGAGAATTTGTTTAGTTTCCATTTGGCAAATCTCACCAATACTGTTCCTGGAACATCATGGTTTATGTCTTTTCTGAATGCATGTATGTCATGGAAGAGAGTGGGGATGTTGGCTCTTGATGGCAAAATAAGGAAAACTGCTCCACAACTGAAGATCTCAGATGATGAGTCAAGGAACCTGAATGACTCAAGCTTGTCATGGGAAACAGAACCAGTAAGTTGTAAGGTTCAGAGCACTTGAAATAGTGTAGTTTTCACTCCAGCAGGCCCAAATGATAAATCATCAATCCACAGATGGCCCAACTTGAAGTTTATAAGATTACCTTGGTGAGATTTAGGCTTTGGTCAGGCATGAGAACTCCATATTCCTTCCCGTTTTCCTCTTTTGGACTTGAAATGCTTTATTAAAGCAAAATAAATCTGTGCTGTATTTTGGAAGCAGAGAATCTGTTTCCTAGATTTCACAGGCTGACAGATGGAAAGGAATTTTCCAGCAGTATGTACTATACCTATGACTTATTTTATGAGGCTTTTGGGATATAGTGATTGGTTGAATATATTTTTTATAATTTAGTTGTTTTTGTGATGAATGTATTTTGCATGAAGGAAGAACATATCATTTTGGGGGTAGAGAGTGTTGATTCTGGTAGACCAAATTACATGAACCCTCAAAAGACATGGTCTTAAACTTAATACTTGTTCCTTGGGGTGCAGGTCCACTTGTAAATAAGGCCCTTTGAAAACATCTTATCATTAAAGATGTGGGCTCATATATGAATAGAATCTTCTAATATCATAATTGAATAAGTCCAGACAGAGTCAGTGTGATCCTTTATTCTTATTTCTGGGGGCATTATAAAAACCAGAAATTAGAGGAACACACAGAAGGAGGAAAGTTATGATGTTGTCATGTGATAGAGAACTGCCACAAGAAAAACTACTGAAGCCAGGAGAAAAAAATGACCTCTCCCATGCCTTGATTTGGGACATTTGGACATAAACCCATAAGCAAATATATTCTTATTGTTTAAACCAACCCAGTGTGTGCTCTTTGTCATAGGAACCTGGAAAACTATGATTTCAAGGCTTTGAATTTGTGAATGAGCCAAGACCAGAGAACGAGTAGAGAGAACAGAATGTAGTGAACAAAGAAACCCCACTGAGAGCTGGAGATAAAAATGCTGTAAGATTTTATTAATGGGCTTCTCTTGTTTGTGCCTTGCTATGTCTTCTGAGATTTCCCTGTCACCTAAGTCTTCACTTGGTCCCTAACTGTAGACTAGTGCTTCTCAACCCTTATTCCATTATTTCCCCATTAGGAGGCTTTCTAGGTATTTTAAACATTCAACTTCTTCTCCACATATGAAATTGTAATACCACAGACACATATTCAATTACTATGATCCTTTATATGGTTATCCATGATTGAAATATCTTAAGAATTTTTGTTTACTCACAACCCCTTCTTACTTCCACCCTCCCTTGCCTCTGAACAATTCTGGCCTTATTACTCCTGGGTCCATGAGGCAACTGGCTACTAAGACTTACCATGCAAACAAATCACCTGCTGATCCTGTAAAATACAGATTTTAACTCAGCATGTTTGTGATGGCACCCTAATGTATACCTTTTTAATGAGATCCCAGGTAAGGCTGATCCTGCTGGTTTATGGACCCCACTTTGGATGGTGACTCATCAGAAGTTGGTGGGCTTGTTTCTATCACATTCAAATGCTAATGGAGGGATCTTGTCTTGGGGCACTGGAATATATTGTGAACAAATATGTTAGCCTTAGTCTGATATCCAGCAGGCAAGAAGACCCACCCCATTATCCATCACATACATGGACTTTATGAGTACACAGATGATGCTCTTGGTGGAAATGGACCCTTGTCACAGCTTGGATTCCTGACTGTCCCCATTTATATATTGCTTTGCATGTCAAAAACCTTTCCTGTCTTAACAGTCCTCACTTCTGCCTATAGAAATATATCATTTCATTTTCTGACTCCAATATGGCAGGGTTTTGGAAATTTGCTTATTTTTGGAGCTCTCTACTGAATGTCTCTACTTTCTCATGGCATTTTTCATGCACAGTAGTTATCAAAAGATAAAGTACAGTATCACTGGTCTTGTTATTAAAAAATAATATGGAATCAAAACATTTTTATCCCAAATGCAGCTCTTTTATTAGTGGGTCATTAAAAAAAAGCCTAAAATATATTAGAACAGTGTATCTTGTTTATCTACCTAGGGTTGACAATCAACTGCAAATAGCAGATAGGTGAATCAAATGAGATACTATAAATTTGGGGATATATTTATCCACATCTCACAGTTCTAGGATTATGGAGTCCTGGGCTGTTATGGTAGCTCAATGACATTGTTAAGAATTCCATCTTCTTTTAACTTACTCAATATATGTTTTTCATCCTCTTGGTCACAGACCAGCTGCTGCACCTCCAGACACTTAATCCATATCCTATTAAGGAAGAATGGGAGGAGATTTAGTGACATTGTGCAAAGAGAAGAGCTGAATGTGTCTTTTTCAAAATTCTCTTTTGTGAAGTATAACATCTGTAGCAGTTTGATATTGTTTATGAATTCCAAAAATAGATATTGGAGCATGCTTTTAAACTTGTCTGTCTGAGGTTTCACTTTAACATGATTAAAGTATGATTAGGGCCTTGATTAGGCCATGTCAGTAAAACATTGAATCCTTTCCTCTTGGTTGGTAGGGACTCACAGAGAAAAGACATGACAAAAGACAGAGTTGAGAGTTTTGATTCCTGGAGCCTGGGAACTAAATGCATAGTGAAGCAGATTCATGAGGAAGAAGAGAAGCTTCAATTAGGCACAGCAGAGGCCCCAGGAAGAGAGACACGCCATTTGCCTGATAGTCTACAGCTGGCCTTGTGGAGTGAGCAGAGGAGCTGAGACAAGAGAGAAATGAGCCCTGGGGAGAGTGGAACCCAGGAAGCCTGAACCCTTGCAGATATAGGCAGCCATATTGCTTAAACATGTAGCAACAGACTTTGGTGAGGGAAGTAACATGTTTTATGGCCTGGTAACTGTGGGTTTCTGCTGCAAATAAATACCCTTTATAAAAGATAATAAATTTCTGGTACTATGCATCAGCACCATCTATATGGAAAAGTGCAGTAAGCTCAATGAATTTTCAAAAAATAAATTAATTTAATCCATGTAATCAGAACCCACAAAAAAACAGAACATGGCCAGCCAATGAGGATCTCTGTGACCAATTACTGCCATCCTTTCCACCCTTAGGCTAACCAAGATCCAGAATATTAACACCAGAATTTTTATTTGTGTTTCTGAAATTTATATACATGGAATCATACAATGTATATTCTTATTTGTATGGCTTATTTGCCTATCATTTTATTTGTAATTCTGTCTTTTTTCTGGTTTTAAAATAAGAACATACCTTTTTTTTCCTAATAACTCATATAATAGACTGCAGATTTCATCTTTGTGGCCAATTATGTAGAATATGGTATGGAAAGCAGAATAATGTGCTTCCAATGATTACCATGTAAAAATATGCTCAGATTCACTAACAATCAAAGGAAATGCAATTAAAATATCCAGAAAACCTAATGTCCCAATAAGAAATTTGACAAAGAAATTACAAATGCCCAGATGTGGAAAGGATATGTTAAGATATGAAAATTGTGAATTACCAAAGGATGGTGGCTTGTCCATTAAGGGTCTTTACTCTTGTTTGGTTTGTTTTGGGGCTGTGTTCACCAGTAACCAAACATTCCTTGTGTTGGCAGTATCTGTCCAGAAGTAGCAGTTTAATTCACAACTCTCCTGAATCCTTTGTGGTTTAACTATTGCTGTCTTGTTCCAATGGGATGAATATAATGTCATGCCTCAAGGGATAGCCTCACTTTAGAAGACTCGGCTTAAACCTTGCCTCTGCCTCTTCACTACTGCTGTGATGTTGAACTAGTTACCTACTTTCTGTAAGGCTTTGCTTCCTTACCTGTAATGAAGGAAAATGATATTAATTTCATCAGAGTTACAAAAAAAAGGTAAATGAGATAATATGTATAAAAAGCTTAAACAGTGCTAACAATAGGAAGTGTGGTCATTTTTAGTCAATGATTTTGAAGTTCTTTTCTAGGAGAATTATATATATTTCACTAATTGAATATATTTGTATTTTTCAGGTTCCAAACTCCAGTGTATACTTACCCATCCACCAACCTATTTTTCCCACCATTCAATGAATATTATCCAGATTGAAGTCCATATCAAAAAAAATTTTTTTTGGCTTGAACAACAGGAACTTATTGGCTCATCATTTTGAGGCTAGAAGAAGCCCAAATTCAAGGTGTCATCAAGTCAATGCTTTCTCTCAGAAGACTGGTGTTCTGGGACTGCCAGACAGCCTTGGCTTTTCTAGCACATGGCAATGCACAGCAGCCTCTCACGACTTCTCTGGATTCTGTTGACTTACAGCTTCTGGCTGTGTTCCTGAAACTTTATCTCTATGGCCTTCCATATAAGCTCTTCAGTAATTGAATTAAGATCCATCATGATATGGTTGGGCCACACCTTAACTGAAGTAACTTCCTCAAAAGTTCCTATTTACAGAGGGTTCACATCCACAGGAATCAATAATTTTAAGTATGTGATTTTCTTAGGTAAGTAGTTCAAAACTAACAAGGAGGTAAAAATATAATCAAGGAAATGAGTACCCTGTAATCTTTCATTTTAATTAGATATATCAAAATGAACTCATGACTTTTTTCTTTCTAAAAATTATTTCCTATCTAAATCCACTGAAAAGCTTAGATATACTGACAACCTATTAACAATGAGCAACTTCTATGCCCTGATTGTGGTCTCTAAATGCTATTTCCTGCTTAAAGGAACCAGGAATCCTTGGGGAAATGGATGGTTTCAGGTCAAAGGACAAGAAATGTGCAAAATTAACATGAAGCATCTTGTGTCACTTAGTAAGTCCTCCAGGACAACTGTGGTCATGTCAAAAGGACTTGGAAGCTAACTGATGAAATAATTGGTACAAATAATGATGATCAAGTGCTGCTAAAACTATAACAGGAAAGGGTGATAGGGCATATTAAAATGGATGGAACAGGATGACACCCCCTTGACCCACTGATCAATCTTGGTATCAGCAAAAGAGGTGCAATGAGATACCATGCTACCAAAGGTATAGAATGGAACAGAGCACTTCCAATGAAGTAATCTTTCTTCAAACAAGACAATCTCATCAAGTGTGTATCTCTCACTACAAGTATGTAGGAAAGAGGCAGTGGCAGTGAACAAAGGGAGATTCATTTAAAACTGAGGAAATATTTGAAAAGTATGGACTGTAGTTACTAATAATGTAAAAACAAAAATGGCTCCTAATTCCCTCCTCACTACATCTCTAGCACAGAAGCAAATAAAAGCCAGTATTTCAAACAAAGCATCTATTTCTATTGTGCTGATTCAAACTGGGACTTAAAACCCAAAGCAGACAAAAATATTAAGATATTTTAGGGAAAAATATTTAGGAGACCAACAAACCAAATGTACCTTGTGGACATGTTTGTATCATGATTCATGCAATACTACTATTTAAAGACTTTTTGAGACAGGGAAAATTGAACACAGTCTGGGTAGTATATGAGATGAAGAAATAATTTTCTTAGGTGTGAAAATGGTATGATTATTTTGAAAAATAATTCATATCTGTTGAAATTATTTATGTGTGAATTCATGAGATGTCTTGAATTTGTTTAATATACTACAGTAAAAACTAAATACCAACAACAAAAAATGAAAGTGTAACTAAACCCAGAAGTGTAGAATATTGACAACAATTGAAATTATGGGGTTCATGTTACTATTCTCTTACTGATGTGCATGGTTGAAAATATTCATAATCAATATTTTGAGAACTACAAAAAGAAAGGTCAGCTGTGTCCCAAGAAAGATCAAAGTTAAAAGTGAAAGATTAGAAAATGGTATTCCATGCAAGATCTTTAATACACATGGCAGTTAAAAGATGGGTGATGCATGGTCTTGAAATAAGGAAATCCATATTGGGAGGAGTTTCAATAAAGTAGATGTGACTCAAAGAAAGTGACCCAGATGAAGAGGGGGTAACTTAGAGTTGAAATCATTCTCATAACATCAGAACACATCTTTGTAAATGTGTTCCCAGGGCAACATTTGCAAATTAGATGAATATCCCATCATTTCAGAGGATAAATATAAAATGAATATAAGGAAATTTATTTACATATATTTGAGTGAGGTTAAAAGGGGAAATTTTAGGTTGTATATGTGTTAGTAGAATAAAAATATTAAAAAATAATAAAACAAACATAGGTCTGTACAACTCCAGAATGGAGCCCTAATGTAACCAATGGATTGTAGGTAAAAACAAGTTATTATATTTCATTAAGTGTGAAAAATATACCACATTAATGCAGGTGTTAAAAATAAAGCAGGTATTTAGGAAATCTTTATTTTCTGCATGATATTCTGTAAATCTATAATTTCTCAAATAAAAAAGAGTAAAAAGACAACATACATGGAAACCATATAACTGATAAGTGAAAAATATACAAAATAAACAGAGTTCTTACAACTCAACAAAATGTAAACAATAGAATTTTTAAAATGGGCAATGGATTTGAAAAAATTATTTCTCCTAAGAAGATAGATAAATGACCAATAACCACATGAAAAGATGCTCAACATCAGTAGTCATTAGTGATGAAGTACTGATACATGCTAGAAAGTTGATGATTCTTGGACACATTGTACTAAGTGAAGGAAGCCAGACATAAGGAGTCCAATATGATGTGATTTTATTCATATGACATATCCAGAATTGATAAATCCATGGAGACTAAATGCAGGTTGGTGGTTTTTAGGATCTAAGGGAGGAGAAAATGGGGAGTAATTGCTTTATGTGTCTGCGGTTTCCTTAAGGTTGATGAAAATATTTTAGAACTACATAAATGTGGTGGTGGAATCTCATTGTGATTATATGAAATGTCACTGAATTGTTTACTTTAAAATGGTTACTTTTATGTCAAGTGAACTTCTCCTCAATAAAATTTCTTGGAAAAAAAAAGGAATGAATGTCTGTTACCTGCTCCTACATGAATAAACCTTGAAGACATTATGCTGGGTGAAATAATACAGATACAAAAGAGAAATGTTATATGATCCTGCTTATGTAAAATACTTAGAGGAAGTAAATTCATAGAGAAAAATAGTAGATTACAGTTTACAAAGAGACTGAGGTAAGGGGTATGGATAATTGTTGTTTAAAAGTTTCAAATTTTCTTTTTGAGGTGATGTAAACTTTAGGTAATCTATGTTAATTAAAGTGCAATATTTTGAATTCATTTATACTAGTAAATGGTATACTTGGAAGGGATAAAATACAAATTATTGAGTTGTATTTATGTTTCTACTATATATATGTGTGTATATATATATGTTTTATTTGTGTCTACAAAAAAATTATAGTGGATCTATTAACTAAATTAATTGAGTATTTTTAAGGATATTGTGGAAAATTAAATGAGACATTCGCAATTAAGGTACATGGTACTTAAAAATATCTAAATATATTTCTTATAATCAGAAATCATTTTATAGATGAGGGAATAAATTTCAGGTCTTAACTTGTGTTAAAAGCATAATATTTCTAATTGTTTTGAAATAGCACAATGAACTAAAGAGTTGTAGCATCCATAGTTTTACAGCAAGTGAAAACAGTTCTCCACTTTGCTGAAGAGGAGAATAGTAATTTTCTGATGCACAACTACTTTGCCTATATCCTCAGCCCATGTTAATGCATTGGAGAACAAAGAGATCTTGTCAAGATGGGTCCCCCAGTGTTAATATTTGGAGTAAATTTTAAGCCAATGGATGTGGTAAATTGCTGCCAGGTTAGAAGTATGGAAGACAGGATAGTTCTTTTAAGAGGAATAATAAAACCTGTATTCCCCTGACTCATAACCTGGTGTTTAGAGAGCAGAGAATAATTAAGGAAAACTTTCATTCTGTCCAGACCAGTATCCCACAGGGAAATGATTGTTCAAAGGATGAAGCAACAGGAGGGAGAATCACCTAATAAGCACATATAAGAAAGCTGTAAATATCTCCTCTGCTGCCATTTTGTATCTTGTACATCCTTGGCCTGAACAGCACATGCTTGTTTGTTTCAGGGGTCTTAAGTCTGGTTCAGGGACTGATGTCTGACTGTTTCCTGCTGTCTTGTTTGGGGATAGAGCTTCATTCTCTATCACCAAGCACCCAAGATAGAATTCATAGTTCCTCAGAAAGACCTTCTTACAGATTCCATCCAGGTGAGTCATAGAACCCAATAGATACTGCAAGGAAGAGTTAGGGTGGATTGAAGTGAAGCACTTTTACTTGAGTTCATCTGGGAGCCAATCCAGCCTAGCCCAGAGCTGAGAGATCCTTGTACTTGTTTCCCCACTTGCTCAGTTAATGAAATTTTTTATTATTTTTCTTAAAAGGAAGTGTCCATTTGAATCAGAAATGCAGGGCTCATTCTGGATAACTAAGAGATGGGAATTGAAGCCCATTTAGAAAAGGGAATTGCAGGGATAAAGCAGTTCCAGGAGAAGCAGAATATCTGTACAAGGAGCTTTGCAGTTAAATGGGAATAGGGAAATGGAGTATTAGCTGTGGCAGAATGTGCAGGGAATTGAGGCATTGCTTTAACATTTCATGTGAGATATATTTAAGCAAGTGTCTAAAATGATGGGAAATATCTAATTGAGTTAGATATTTCCTTGGAACAGCATTTCTCAAGACACATACTCTTACACCGGGTATTGACCTAAAAAGGCTATTTTGATTTAATGTGTGGAATAGGATATACTATAACATTTAATTGGCAATTATTCCTTTATAAATAAAGTTTACTATAATTTTGTTGGTCATTTTCTCTCCCCATTGTGAATTGTTTATTCAATTCTTTACTTTTATATAGTAGGACTTAATTTTCTTCTTTATCTTCTTTTTAAAAATAATCTTTCAAAGACCTGCATTGTTTTCTCCAACTTTGCACTTTGCCATTTAGTTCTTCTGTGTCTATATAGACATGTTTGGGTGGAATATGTGAAAAACTTTCAGTGTTACATTTCATGTTTCTCTCATTGCTTTTCAAAATTCGAAATGTCTGCTTCCATTGAGTTAATATATCATCATTTTATACTTATTGCCACCTGTCTTTCACATCTGTTTTCCTTATTGTGCCTTTTGGCTTTTTGTGGTTAGATCTATCTTTGATATTGCATCACCTTCTGTCATCATTTGGAAAGTATTTTGCTTTCCATTCGACCACAGGTTGCCTTTATTGTTTCCATAGTCTCCAATAGTTTCCAGTATGCAATTGCTGGAAAGTATCCTGAGGAACTGAAATAGGGCTCTTGAATAGAATCTGAGAGATGCAGAAATAATGAGGCATTTGAGAGTTACTAGAAAAATGTGGCTTATCTCATTAGCATTGATAATCAATTCTTTGTCAAGAGGATGGTGTGATTCTAAGGTTTTCACACATATTAATTATGGCTGTTAAATGTCATAGAAGGATGGATGCCATAATGCCTAATATATAGGTGAAAATCTTAAGGTTCAAATTTACCACCTAATTATTGCACATTTGAGATTCAAAATTAGATTTATCTAATTCCAAAAATTTTGCATTTAATACTATTTAAAAAAAAATTCAGATGCTTCACCGACAAAAATCCCAATGTTTTTTTTACTTGTTATATATTTTCATTTGTGAAATGTTCATTTATTCCCATTGGGTCAATTTATACTTAGAGTGTTCAATCTGTTAAGTGTCTGGTCTCTGTAAAATGACATCACTAACTTTGTCTTTTGGATGGATTGCTTTTTGTTCTTTTATTGGTTTTTCTGGGCTTCAAGGGGATATAACTAGATTTGGAATGCTGTCAGAACCAAGGAAGGTTTTCTTTGTCACAGTCTCTCAGAGAAAACCTGAGTTTATATCTTTCCTTTTCCATCAAGTCCTTTTACCTCCTTCCTCTCTCATTATTAAGCATAATTTTATGCTTCTTTAAAAAAAGGGTGAAAAAAACCATAACAAATGGGAGCAACATGTTTACATGTCCAAGGAAGGCTTGTCAGCTGGAACTTCAGAGCACCATTCCTAAATATTTGGGGACTAGATAATATGATTTTGTCAGCTTGAATTGTATTTGCTCCTGAGATAATCAGTGTGCCTAGGTGTGAGACAAGCATGATGTTAATTTGACCCTAAGATACCAAGTTTTTATTCTGTGTGTATGTGTGCATGTATGTGACATGCATGTTTCATGAGGCGTGAGCATTCCTCAGAGAAGGGGTATCTGAGCTCATATATTCCAGTAGGCGTCTCCTATAAAAAGAGTCTGTACACATTCTTACAAATGTCAATTAGACTAGTTCCATTCCATTTTGTGGGATAGCTTTGCAAGCAAATTAATGAAATGTGAGATGTTCACCATATGGATAAAAGGCTCCCTGAGTTTGAAGTTTCAGCAGCAGCAAGGCTGCCTTTTTCATAAACTGATGAATCCATCTCTCTGCAATGTGCTCTTACTCATTTCCCTACTACACTGGCTACCAAGCTCACCCTGAAAATCTAAAACAAGTCATTTTCTAGGGACTTTCCCTTGGATGTTCTCTCTTCTTGTCAAACTTCCTCTTATATCCACATGTCTCCTGCCTTCTCTTCCATGAGCAGCCTCTTCAAATTTCACATCATATATGGGTCTTTCCTGAAAGCCGAGTGAAAAATAGCATGCTCACTTCACTCTGTTTTTGCCTTCCTTCTTTTCCTTAAAGCAAATGTAATCAGCTGGTTTATAATAAGATTATGTTTATATTAACATATATTCCTTCTTTTCCACAAGTGTCTTATCTGTTTTCAATTGATTTTCAAAGAACCTTTAAGTTACAAAAATATCCCATAGAAAATTTA
>JAQZBX010079850.1:0-13903 GCA_029593785.1 Cabassous unicinctus
TGGTAGACGGGAGCCCAATTACTTGAGCCACATCCGCTTCACAGAAACTCTAATATTTTATAACATTTTGGTGCAAATGAATAATTGGGGTGGAGCTGAACACAGGTTATTTCCTTAATAAACATTAAGGGACTGAACAGGATGGATCTGGGTCAAGTAGCAAACCAGGGCCAGTCACAAGGATTTGAACAAAAGTCTGTTACAAGGCCTTTCATATGGATATTAAGCAGAGGTGGGTGGAGTGGTTATGACTAATAGTAAGCATACACAAGAATCAGTTTAATCTAAAATTACCATCACAATAGTAAGCATACACAAGGGTGAGGTTAAGTCTAGAATAACCATAAACAGGGGTGGAACCACACTAACCAACTTCAAAAATTTCAAGCATTAACCTTTTATTATTTTATAATAAAAAGGCATCTATACAATGATTTCATAATCATCATTATTTGTTAATTCTTGACCTTCAGTTATACCCACAAGCAGTTTTAACTGAAATTATAAGAATTCCAGTTGTTCTATACTCTCTCTGAACCACAGCATATTCTGCCTTTTTATTTTAGCCATTATAGTGACCATTGCTAATGGTATGTCCATTAATTTTTAGTGAGGTATATTGTATGAATAAAATATTGGACACATTTTAAAACACTTACCAATTGTCACTATACTTCTTCAAAAATAAATAACTTACTAAAGAAGGAAAATCTTTCAAAGGCCCTTCAAAAGGCCTTAAAAGTAAATTTTATTGTTTATTGATTTATGTATATTGCATACATAACCTAAAGAACCAAAAGGAAAGTTGATACATTTTATTGGTACTCTTCATAATCAGGTTTTATAATATCAGATGGACCTGCATAGCTATAAAATAATGATATTGTAACCAAGGGTTAAGAATTAACAATGAATTATGATTACTGAATCATTATATAGATGCCTTTTTCTTCCAGTATATTATAAAATAGCCAAAAGTTAATATCTGAAATTACTGAAACTGGCTGAAGTGACCTCACCCTTTGTATATAGTCATTTCCAACTAAAAACCTGCCGTTGTGATGATTATTCCAGATGGATCTTACCTTGGTATACAGTCATTTTTAACTAAGACTTGCTATTATGATGGCTATTTCAGAGTGATCTTACCCTTGTATATGAACATTTCTATTGAAATGGTAAGCATTCCACCCTCCTCTTTTTGAAATCTGTAAGAAAAATCTTGTGAGTGACCCTTATTCTGTACCCTCCCAATCCAGAGATGCCTTGATCTCTGATAATGTCTTGTGATTGTCATAACTTTGTGACTAACCCTAGTTTTGTACCCACCTCCCATCCTGTTCAGCCCCTTAATGTTTATTAATAAAGGAACCTGAGCAAGCCCTACCACAATTACTCATTAGCATAAATTGCTAAGGCTGGATATTATAAAACTAACAGTATAATTGCAGTTCCAGGAGGCAGTTTTTGGGCCTTAGGCCACCGACCTCCTTTGCTATGCACAAATAAATTTTTTCTCTCTTTGAAACCCCAGTGTCTCAGGAATTGGTCTTTAAATTGCATTGGGTGGAAAGAACCCACTTTTGCTCAGTATCAATATGAAAATATCATGAAAATCTCAGGAATTCTCATGTCTAGAAGAGGTCACCATTGTGAATATTGTAATACTGGTGATAATGATGCATAGAAAAATGAAATCAAAGTAACTTAAAAAGAAAGCCAAAAGTAATTTTAATAAGGTCCAATTTATAAGAGTTGACCTATACGTTTTCCCCTTTTAAAACCATGTTAATATAGGGAAAATTGCCTTTTTGCCATTTTCAAAGTCCACTTGGCATATTGGTTCATTATTTTTCTCTGCAGGTTTCTCTCTCAATGGAACTAACATTCATTTGGCTTAGTATCCCAGTTAAGCCTTTAAATCATCAGATAAGTTATAGAAGACAGAATAAGACTTCTTTTTAAAAATATTCTAAAATCCTGCCCTTCATTCTTTCATCTGAGTAGCTTTTGTAAATCATTCTGGGGAAAAAAAATTTAAAGCCTATCAGAGTTTATGAAAAGGCTAGAGTAGAAGCAACTCTAGAGAAACCCCTCATTGTAATGTTTAAGTAATTTCTCTAATGGTCCTTTGTATTCCCACGTAACTATTTTAATTTAAAAATGACTGTGTACAAATTGAAAATACTGAAGTGGAAACCAATGTACGATATGTAATATGGTGTGTGTGTGTAGTAAAATGTAATCCCCTGGAAAGAAAACTCCACACAACGAAAATGCATTTAAGCAGCACTATTTTTTAAGGGTGTATGTGAGCTGAGTCAGAAAATAGCTTATTTCTCTCTCATCATATTTAGAAAAATGAAAAAATTTGCATTTCATATATTAACTACACTGCATATTTTCTTCTTGAGAACTCTCTGAGAGATGGTTTTTTTCAGACTTGGGGCTTTTAATTTCATTCTGTTGCTTTATTCCAAGCCCAAATATCTACAAATGGTATGACCTCTTTTTCAGGTCATGGCATATTTTCTTTTTAAAGATTAAGTTTAATGTAAAAGGAGACATTTGAGTCTATGGCCCTTTCAGTTTCAAATAATTTAACCAAAAAGGTCTTGAACCATTGCTTAATAACAAACTAATAATTAATTACTTAAAAATTTCCCCATTTACCATGCTCTATCATTCTTTGGAAATAGTTTTTTCTGCTTCTCTGGCCTGGAATGTTTTATCATTCTTATTTAGCTAGCAACTCCTTTGCTATATTTAAGAACTCAATTTTGGCAGAAAGGCCTCTTGAAACTAACTGACTGAGACCTAACTTATTCTCTGTACTTAGACTTGCAGACTTAGAGCAGAGCTGGTCCATTAGGTAGAGAACATCATATTGTCACTCAAGCCTCTCATCATAGGCAGTACTCAGTTTACTGATCTTTGTAATCCCAGGAGCTAATAAGTATTCAGTAAATAACAGTTTGACCAAATGAAGTGAAATAAACCAACTATGTTCACAATTTTATTCAAAGATTCCCTGACTGCCTAGAATTTTTCAGACAATGGAAAAATATCAGGGAACAAGACAGATAGGCACACTGCCCTAAAAATATCTAGCAGTAAAGATTAAAAGTAAGGAAATGACTACTCTAATCATAACTATGAGGAGAGTATAGGGTGATAGTATGGGCATGGAACAGGATCTGAGAACTCCAGGATTATAAATTTAGCAACTGATGTATTTGGAACTTATTATTTTTAATAATTATCAGAAAGATTGTGCAGGTAACCATCTTAAGTCAGTCTTCTCTTTGTTCTTAGATAATGCTGTCATACCCCATTTCCACCTGAATTTCATACTTTATGAATGCCTTTTGATCCATATGAACCCTGAGACTACACGACTGCAAACTCAAAAGCGTGAATTAGCCAGGTTTTGAATATTCTAATTCCAACTATATCTCCTTGTTAATGTTTCCTGAACCCTTGTATGAGAGAAGAGAAGGAAAGGGAAAATAGAAAATAGATTTCTATGAACATGTTAAGAAAGACCTCAATGCAATGTCAGAAATCCATGAAATTTTCTGGAGACTTGGGGGACAAGTATTCCATCTTTAGATACAAGGTATTTAGACACATACTGTCAGTTTTCAGCCTGCAAGTAAAAATTACAGAGACAGAAATTTCCTTCAAAATCAAGGAAGAAAATTCTTATCCTTAGCTGAGATAAGATGGCCTATATATATGGGAGGGACTACCTTTTGTAGAATTTATGCCTTGTATAAGTAATTGAGTAGTTAGATGTTCAGAGAACATTCTTATCTGGGAAAAAAGGTGAGATTAATGTAAGGTTCTCAAATTCTAATAATTCAATTTAAAATACGAGCTTCTGAGCTAGAAATTTTCCAGAAATAGTTTGGATACTACAATCAACTAATTCATTACATTTTCGAAGCATTCTTAAGCACACAAGGCCACAGATACCTAATTTCACTCCTCCCAAGCCACTGGAGGAGATAGAAAAGTACCACACAGTACACCAGGGCTTGATGCTGGAATATTAGGAGAAAACCAATTTAGAAAACTCTAAATTCTAGACAAGCTAAGATGTTTCTTTTCTGAGAATAAAGGATTAAAATAGCAAATAAATTTTCATCTCTTCATTCTAAAACCTACATGACTTACCTATGTTTAATGTTTAAATTTGTTTGCAAAATTCTCCTTGAGAGATAAAACAGAAACAAAACACATTAGTTTTTAATTTCAAAGTTGCTGTTTGAATGTGCATATTTTAGATACCCTATCTGAAGTAAAAAGACTGTTGAATATGGTTTCTTATTAAAATCAAATAGAAAAAAACAAATATTTTTAAAACCCTCTATCAATAACATTCACTTTTCTAAATGATATATTTTAAAGATATAAAACCTTAAAAATCATTATTCCTATCACTTTTGCTTTCAGTCTCCAGGGACCCAAGAAATAAAGATTATAGAGAAAAAAATTAAGGGAAGTCCAGACTGCAGGAAAACAAAAATAATAGTAATTCCGATTTTCTTCCAGGATTGTCCACATGTATCTCTAAGCACAGCTACTGGTTGAAGTAAATACTTACATACAGACTTGGCTAAATAATTTTCAGTGCAAAACGCAAATGTGGGGCTCTTTGTTTAAAATTATTTACAATTAATAATTTGTGAAACAGCAACAGTTGAGCATTAAACCAAGTCCAGGGCCCTGCGTAACTGCACAGGGTGCAAGCTCATGACCCTATTTATATGTTATCCCCATTGAGGCTTGTCATTCTAAAACTACCCATTTCTTTTCCTATTTCTCACTTGAAAAATTGTATTGGGGCGTTTAAGAATGTATATTAGTAAATGATTATATAATTAGATATAATTTTGGTTGTGTGTTTAATTTACCATGTTACTTCTGTATTTCAAGCTTCATATAATATAAATATAATAATAAAAAATTTAACTAATTAAATCTAAATAATAAAAAGGAATTCCAAAATTTAACTTGCACATACTCCATTGTTTATATTGTCATATCTACCTATATTGCATTGGATGAAAAGTCTTACGTTTCGTTGGTTCCTCTGTTAATGTTATGCATAATCGTATTTAAAATTTGTAAAGCATTTTTCTTCACCAAAACCACTTATAAATACAAACTAATTAGTATTTATGTGAAGAAGCAATCTTTGTATTTGTAATTATTTTTTTAAAATTTTGTTTCATTTACTTAACATTGAATGAGAATGCAATTTAAAAGTAGCTTACAAAGAAAAATAAGCATTATAGGGCATTGTAAAAGGTGGAAAGTTTTAGTTGAGGAGAGATATTGAAAATTTAAAGCAGCTTCATAGCAGCTTCATAGTCAAAGCTGGTTATTTTGTTTGTTTTTTCATGAAGAAGGGTAAAAAACCTCTTGTTTATTTATAAAGTAGAGAAATTATTAAAATAGACTTTATATAAATATTTAATTCTTTAACTGAAAATATTAAATTACCTAAAAAGATTAAAAATATGATAAATATACATGGATCTAGTCACAAGACTAAACAGGTTGTTTCATTCTTCCGAGGAAAAATAAAATCTATTTTCCTTTATAAATGAATATATGTTGAGTGCCTATCAGAGATCTGGCTAATTCTTTCACTGATTTCCCTTTTTAGTGTGATTAAAATTAGATAATTGAAAATTAAAAATGTTGATAACAATTATAATTAGGAATGGAATTAAGTTAATGATTGTTTCCTTATTGTCCAAGAAACTAGCAAATCCAAATGTGAAAAAACAAATGAATTACTGTATTAATTTTCTATGACTGCCTAGCACTAGCACCTACTACAAATTTAGTGGCATGACTAAATGTGATGACATTTAGTCATAGTTCTGTAGGTTAGAAGTCCAATACAGGTTTCACCAGGGTAAAATCAATGTGTTAGCAGGGCTGCATTCCTTTCTAAAGGCTCTAGGAGAGAGTCCATTTCCTTGCCTTTTCCAGCTTCTAGAGGCTTCACACATTCCTTGGCTTGTGTCTCCTTTCTCCATCTTCAAAGTCAGCAGTGTTACATCTCTCTGACCATTCTTTCATAGTCGCATTGCCCTTTGACCATCTTCGCCTCCCTCTTCCACTTTAAAGATCCCTGTGATTACATTGAACCTACCTGGATAATGCAGCATCATCTCCCTATTTTAAAGTCAGCTGAATAGCAAGCTTAATTTCATCTGTACCCTTTCATTTCCTTTGTAATATACCATAACATATTCCCATGTTCTCTGGATTAAGACAGGGGCATTTCAGGGAGACCACTATTCTGTCTACCACAAATAGCAAATAGTAGTTAAGAAAAACTTTATAAAAAGTACTAAAGATGGCCACAATATTTTTATGTTGAAAAATATGTTCTAATACAATTGGTATGGAATTTTATTAGTTGACAAATTGTATTCAAGAAAGTTCTTTTTTGAGAGAAAATTATTTTATTTTAGGACATTTCTTACATACTTTTTGATAGGATGCACAAGTAGTATTTATTAAGTAGTTTATGTGATTTGGGGGAGAATGCATTGTAAAAGATTTTCTTAAAAGTAAGTGTATAAAAATCCAGAATACCATTAAGATTTTCATTGTTACATAATCCAAAACTAAAATTTTAAAGACAAAATAACCTCATTTTACATAAGAAGAAGTGATGAAAAGAATTAATTTTACTACTTGACCCTCATTAACTGCTTATAATATTTTTCTTGGAAGAAGATGGTGAATGCTCAGAGAGCAAACACCACAAAATATAAAAAAACAGAATGTTTAGAATTCCACTTACTGAAGCTTATGTTTGATTAGCTAGCTGTTTTAATTACAATGTCGAGTATGATAGATATAGAAATTCCATTTTCTATAGGATAAACGTGTGTATCCTTATAATACAATACAGAAGAAAACAAACATTAGAATTTAAGCAGGTGAGGTTTTTACTTGTTGAGCTTAGGGTTGACAGTTTTATGTTTTCCTTTTCCTTCACCATCTGGCTTTCATCTGATTCATTAGCCTGTCCAATTTGATTGCTAGTGAAATGTTACCTTTAATATTCAGTTTTCCTGGCATGAATGCCATTGTTGGTTTTAATTTCCCTGAAAACATTTTTACGAACTCATCAGTAGACATACTCATTGCTACATCTGCCCAATCAGAGGACTTTCCATATCCAACATACCCAGCCTTGCTTTTAAGATCAAGAAATCATGTTCCACCATCTTCACCTGAGAGTTCAAACTGATAGATTGCTTGAGTGGCTTTGACATCATCACTGAGAGATTCCTTAACAATTCTAAATGTTTCTTCCACAGCTCCAGAACATGATTTTGTTTGTGGTTGCTGCTTCTCTTCTTTAAATGCTGGAACAGCACTGTGTGATTCCATTTTCTTAACAACTGTATCTGGAAGTTCATTTAAAAAGAAATCTGGTACCAAAGGATGGCCTGATTTAATGGCATAAACATAATTTTTAAAAATTCCTTCTTATTTTAAGATATCTTCATCAATAATAAAGTTGCCACAAACATTTTGGCTTTTTGAAAATGAAATGTGCATTAGCTTTCAATAGCAGATTCTCCCAGCATATCCATAGCAGCAATGTGTATGGCCATTTTAGGCCATAAGGTATTGACTGCAATTTCACCTTTAAATTCTTATTCCATTCCAAGAACACACATAGACATACCATACTTAGCAATGGTATAAGCACAGTGTTGTTTGAACCACAAAGGATTTAAGTCCAATGGGCTAAGATTGAGGATATAAGCAAATTTACTTTTTTAAAAATAAGGGATACATGCTTTAGATATAAAGTAGGTACATGTGGTGTTTCATCATCAAACCCACTCTCTTTAGGTATTTCCAATGTATTGGTCAAGCTAATAGCACCAGCATTATTCACCAAAGTATCAACACCTCCAAATTTCTCAACTGCTTTCTCCACTGCATCACTGATTTACTGTTCATCTCTCACATCCACAACACATGGCAAGGCCTATCCTCCAGCTGCTTTAATTTCTTTAGCAGCAGTATAGATTGTGCCTGGAAGTTTGGTGGTCTTCACAGCAATGATAATATTTGCTCCAATTTTGGCTGCTTTAATGTAATAGCCTTGCCAATGCCACAGTGTGCACCTGTAATAAAAATTGTACATCCATTCTTATTAATTAAGCAGCCATAAACAATACAAAACAACTGAATATGCTAAGACCCAATAAGACTTTACTTATAAAAACAGATATCAGACTGGATTTGGCCCAATGGTTGCAGACCCCTGGTTGGAGCAAAGATTCTTACTGATTCCACAGACAGGATTCAGATATGGCCATGGATCATTCTGAAAATGTCTTTGAAAGCACATGAATATGCAAGTTTTTGTAAATGCATGTTTGTGAGAGTCTGAATAGATGTGAATATGTGAGTATATCAGTGTGTGCAGATGTGGAAGAGAGTGTGTTTAGTATGGGAGTATGTATATATACTTACAATCATATTTATGTGGGTAAAGGTTAAATCTTCAATTGTTTGAGAGATCCTAGACTCAAAAAATAAAATGAAACCACAGAAATATCCCTGAACTCTAAAACCCTAGAAATCCCCAATATGACAGGCTTTTTTCTTAATGCATTCCCTTTTCTGCAAAAATAATAATAATAATAATAATAATAATCCATTGCATTTTAAATATCTCTAGTGTAATTTTTTTTCTGGACCCTTTCTTTACCTTAGCATGAGCATGGAAGTGAAAGGAAAAGCAGGTGGGAGATATTTGAGAAGGAGGTTGATAGGGAGAATGCTAGCTTTCTTTTTGTATAATTCTAAAATCATCCCAAGGCATTTAGAGAATTTAAGCTTAACACATTGAACAAAATACTTCCTCTTCCACTAATTTCAACTGCTAATTTTAAACTCCAATCAGCGAAACTGCATACTCGATGTTCAACTCCCAGAGTAGAACCTAAACTCCACCCATCTGGACTCACTCTATTATTTCCATCATTAATTGTTGGCTCCAAAGGTATAAAAATAGTATAACCATAGTTTCACCTTCTGAGTGGAATATAAATATAAGCTTGTCTTTTTTCTTTATTTATTTTAATTACCTGTGCCTAAGATAAAGCCATTACTAAATGCAGGTGTTTATTTCTGACTTTTAGCCAAAGATTCTATTCCACTTGGTGGAATTGGAGTAGATCATCACAAGTGGGCATTTTTTGCTTAAACTATTTCTTTAAAAATGAAGATAAATTAATAACTGTCTAAATAATTGTCTTCTGAACCTCTTACATGATTTAATTCCCCTTTTTATGTATTCTTAGACAGTTATTTATTAACAATTATAAGCAACACTTTAGAACTAGATCTACCTGTTAAAATTGTCAGATATTTTAAATTAGCATTTGAGGGAAATATAACAATGGGTTTTGATAAAGTTTAAAATTCTATATTAATGAACAGTCCAACAGTCGAAAATGTTACTATTTTTCTATTATATTTTTTAAAGAAAAAATAATGAAAGCAATATACTCTTATTGCTTAATTTTTGGGAACTTTTTAAAGAGTTCTCTAACAGTCAGAGTATATTGTTTACACTTAATAGGCCATAAAAAGTATTTCCTTTCTAAATACGTTTTAAAAAATTAGGTCTAAATCTGGAGTTCTGGTTCATCTAAACTGGTAATGGTAACTCGAGAGTAATTTTAGAAGGTTGTTTGGACACTGTTTTGCTTTGTTTTGTTGTTCTTATTGAAATGTATACATCAATTCTTGATTGCAATAAGACAGTCCAGAGAGAGTATAACAATTGCCACCTAGAGAAGATGAAATAGTTTTAATTCTTATTTAAATTTCCTGGAAAAATAAAAATTTGACTTGGTTCTGATGGAACCTGGTTCCAGAAATTGGTAAAATGTGTGACTGAATCTTGGGCTTGAATGTACTCTGAGACACAGAGAACAATCTTTAATAAACAATAGGAAAGAAAATCTGTTAGCTTTTAAAGTCCCAATTATATTGACACTATTATAACATTTTATGGAAAGAGAAACAAATTCCATTCAGTTTGAAGGCTGAGGACATTATTCATCACAGGATACTCTATAACTATAAAGGAAAGGCTCTTAAGCTTAAAAAAACTGTAGAGTAAATATTTTAATGCATTTTTAATAAGAAAAATGGAGAGGAGCATGCACTGTGCCTTTGATTATAACTAGTAACCCTTGTAAATGTCTTGCATTTGAGCCAGGCATCAAATGCATCTGTCCTTTCTATGAACTGATATCACTCATCAAAAATGATTACTAGCACTAAATTTATTAGCCCCAAGAAAAACCTATTGCATTAAAAAATTTTATTTTTCCCTATTGTTGCATACATTTTTGTAGGTTTTGAAAAGACAGGAAGAGATAGCCAACCAGGGGGGAAATAGGGAGAGAGAAGTACCTGTCACTACTTTCGTATATTTGAAAATAAAGTGTCCTATGAATCAACCCATCAAGAATTCTGATTAAGAGATACCTACTAAGAGGAAGAGAGTCCAGGCAAGGTAGAAAGAGTAATATAAACCCTTTAAAGTGCTTAATTTACCCACATCCTTCCATTCTTCTCCATTAATTCATCTACTCAATTCAGTTGACAAATGCTGATTACCTAGTCAATGAACTATTCTAGCAACTGAGGATTAATGAACTAACAGAAGAGACAAAAGTCTCTATCTACCATTATAGATCTTACAGTCTAATGAAGAGGTCAAACAAATGAAAAGATTATACAATGCATAATATGTCAGATGGTAATGAGTGTTCTGGAAAAAAATAAAGCAGAAAAGGAAGATACATAGTACATGGAGGGCGAACCAGTGGGAGACAAGACCAGGGTCATATGGATATGAAAGCAAATGTGATGAAGAATGTCGTGGGAATCCTTGCTTCCTTATGGTGACCTACAGAAACAGGGTAAGGAATAAAATGAGATTAGACCTGGTAGCCTCAAGACTTATCGTCATTTTTAAGACAGCACAAAAACCCTTTTTTGGACATTTGCTTCTCATTTTAGTCTCTCAGCTTTTTCCGGTGTCTTGAAGCAGTTAACTTAGCATGCATTGAGAGTGATACAGTTCTTGATTTTGCTTTTTCATTATATTACATGTTGCTGTAAAGAACTATGGTCAGATCTAAGATTTTACTCCATTTGCAAGCTAACATTTTAGCCTATCACAATTTTAAAGATGTTGGCAAAAGACACAGGACTCCCACACCAGAGTCAAAGGAAGTTCTTACTCACTGAAAAGCAGACAACATGAGCTTCATATTCACATCTGTTTTTGCTGACCCTCGCCCTCCAAGTAACACAGGGGATGATGCACATATGGTAGGTTTGTGTCATAGCTGTGGAATCCCAAACTTAGGAAACCACTAATCTTAAAAGGGTGCTGCTGGCAAACCTGTCCAACCTGTGCCCTGGAGGAATATATTGTCTTTATTATCCTAGTAAGGAACTAATCTGTTCTCTGCCCCCTATCTTCCAAGGCTATTTGCTATTCAATAGTCCTTGAAAAGATAGTTCAGAACATAAGCTGTCAATGTCTCTTTACAAGATGTGCAGAAATACAAGTAAGCCATTGTATTAATCATTCAAATGGGTGCTGATGCAAAATACCAGAAATCTTCTGGCTTTTATAAAGGGTATTTATCTGGGATAAAAACTTAGTTATAAGGCCCTAAAGAGTCCAACTCAAGGTACTATAAGAGATACTTTCTCACCCAAGTTGCTTGCCATGTGTTGAAGCAAGAGGGCAGGTTATCTCTGCAAGGGTTCAGCCTTCCTCTCTTCCAGCTACAGGCTAACATAGGGTTTGTTTTTTCCCAGGCTCAGCTGCAAAATATAAGGCTAATGGCTCATCTCTCTTCCTGGGGCTGCAAGATCAAAGTTCTCTCCTCTGCCATGCCCATGGAGCTCGCTCTCTCTTCCTGTGTATCTTCTACTGTGTGTGCCCATTTATATAAGCCCACCAAGGAGACGGGGACTCAACCGTGAGTCACACCCTACTGAATAGGTCAAATCAAAGCCCTAATCTTAATAGGTAATTTAATCAAGCCAAGTCAGCTGAATCTAATGCATTCAAAGGGTATCACACCCAGAGGAGCAGACCAGTTTACAAACATAATCTTTCTCTTTTTTGGGGTATATAAAATAATATCAAACTGCCACACCCATGAAGAATCATCTCCTAATAGCTGCATGATTGTTCACTATTCAATCTCTTTATACAAATAGCAAAACTTTCTTGCATGCCTTGAGATTGGCAATTGATTCTCATCTCTTTATTCTAACTTCTTTCTTGGTCAGAATAGCTTAATTTCTGATTCCAGTTCCTTGATTCTGTGGATCTTCCAAATCCAATACTTCATATACCATATCCCTATATATTTATTTATAAATAAATAAAATTGAATTAAAATTGTATTAAAATATAATGAAAGACCCAGAACCAGCAAGATGGCGGCAGAGTAAGGCACTCCTAGAGTCAGCTTGTACTACAGGGCAGTTAGTGATCAACAAAGCTATCTAAAGCACCTGTTTGGAGGCTCCAGGAGACTAGCAGAGCATCCTGCAAAAACCTTGAAAGAATGGAAAGAGGAAACTGCCCATCATAAGTAGAGCACTCCACACCCCGGAGGCTGGTGCCCGTCCTCCACTGGTGGCACAAGCTGTCTCGGGAGCCATTCTGCAGCTGGAATTAGAAGCTCCACTTCCCAAAAATGGAGGAGGAAGAGATGGTTGGGCACCAACTTCACCTACTGATTGGTAAATTCAGCTGGTTAAAGTATAATCCCAAGAAAAGCTAAGGTTTAAACCTGTCCAAGTCAGAAAGAGGCCAGTAGCTGCCATTTTAACTCTGTCCCCGGCACGAGGGGAAGAGGGTGGACTGAAAATCACAGTGCTGGTAGGGACCGGCTTCTTTCCATCCAGATCAGATTGCAGCTCTAGCATAAGCCCCAGGCCTACCACTGGTAAGGAGGAAGCTGGGGGACCTGCGCCAGCCTCTCCAGGGAAGTACAGGCCATGCCAGAGGGGCCGGAGATCATCCTACTCTGGCTGTCTAAGCTGCCTCAGGAGCTATTCTGTGGCTGGGGTGAGAATCTCCATTTCCCAAAAACAGGGGAGTAATAGACGGTTTCCCACTGATTTCAACTACTGATTAGTAAATTCGGCTGACTAAAATATAACCCTAAGAACAGCTAAAGTTTGAGCCTGTCCAAGTTGAAAAGGGGCCAGTAGCCACCATTTTGATCTCACACCCACCTGAGGGGAAGCTGGGCTGATTGAAAATCACAGTGAAGGTAGGAACTGGTTTCTTTCACCCATATCGGCCTGCAGCCTATGCTTCAGCCCCACCTCTAGCAGGGAGGAAGCTGGCGGGCCCTGCACCAGCCTCTCCAGTAACTGCAGGTACATTCAGTTGGCACAGACTGAATAATTGGAAGTCTACCAGGGCAACTGCAGTCATCTTGGACCTGCACTGAATAGGTTGCTGCTCACACCTGCAGCTCCATCCCTGCTCCAGGCAGGGGAAAGAGACATGAAGCTTCATAGTCTCTCTGGGCAACTACAATCTAGGCCTGCATGACTTGGACTATTACACATAGCTGTGGCTCTCTCCCAACCCCTGGCAAAGGAGAAAGTTGGGAGAAGCTTCATCGGTCCCTGGGGCAATGAGGGCAGCTTGAGCATCCATAGCTTACAGCAGCAACCACATCCTTGACTCCTACTACACAAACAGCAAGGGAGAAAGAGCAAGAAAGCCCTAAACTAAAGAGGGAAACTGCACCCAGAATAAATACTCAAATAAGGCAGATGC
>JAQZBX010079851.1:0-13912 GCA_029593785.1 Cabassous unicinctus
AGAGTTCCTAATAGAATAGAGGACATAGATTTTAAGGTAATGCTGCTAGCTTGGAGTTTTGTGACAAGTTGGCTGATGTGTTATTGGTACCCCACCCACACACTAGATGACATTGTGGTAGTGCAGCAGACTATAAGATTGGCAGTTGCCCAGTGCTTAGGAGCAGCTGGACAAGCCAAAAATATTTCTGGTTGGGACACACAAAGCTAACGTGAAGATGTAATTGCTAAGTTGGTGGCTTTTTGGATGAGGTTTTTAAAATGGTGTTTGATTTGCCATACTCCTAGCAATAGGACTATGCAGCAGACTACGTGAAGATTCATTAGGTCTAGAATTAGGGGAAGTAGATCATCCACGGTACAGTGGTGATTAAGATCCTGGCTAAGACCAAATGACAACCCCCCAACCACCAGAGTTACACTGTTCATGAACCGGATTTGACACAAACACTACTTAGCTTTGTTTTTTGAAGAGGTACTTCAAGCCTTCCAGTGACTGGCACTTAAAATTTCATCAGATGTTTCTGGCAAGTTGACACTTTTTTGGATGGTGGGCTTCACTTGGGTAAATGTACCCAGCTGGCAATTCCTTCCACTTTAATTGTTGTAGGAGTAACAACAATTACGTAGTATGGTACTTTCCACTTAGGCTTTAGTTGGGAGTAGGGTTTGGTAAGTTGGTCTCTGGGTTTAACTTTAAGTAGAGGTAAGTCTTGGTTGGAATTAAGGAGGAATTTGTTACAGACAGAAATAAAGGCTTGTTCAGATTAGGTTTTATGGTGTGGAAGTCAGTTTCCTGGCCCATCCCCTATTTGAGGCTTGGTTGGTAGCCCCTGCAGTAGCACTGTATAGTGGATGCACCATTTTGCCAAACCTGGGTATCCATAATCTGCCATACCCAGCCATTCCCAGGAAAGCCTGCATTTGTTTCTTTGTTTGGGGGATGCTAATGATGGCCTGAATCTTTTCTGGGGGAGAGTGATCTTACCCTGGGGTGAGGAGAAACCTTAAATAAGAGAGTTTTTGCTAAGAGATCTGGACTTTGGATGTCAATACTTGGTAGCCCCTGTTGGACAGGAAATTGAGGACCAAGATGGTGTTAGTATAAGAGACTTCTTTCATTGGGCTAAAGAGTAGCAGATCATCCACATATTGTAGCAGGGAACTCTGAGATCGGTGGATATCAGCCAGGTCTTGAGTTAGGACATTACCAAAGATGTGAGGGCTATCCTGGAATCCTTGTGGCAGCCCAGTCTACATAACCTGGATTGGGGATTTATGGATGGGCTGCTACCATTTAAAGGCAAAAAGAAATTGGGAGTCTGGGTGGAGTGGAATGTAGAAAAAGGCATCCTTTAAGTAAAAAACAGTGAACCAGGCTGTGGTTTAGCAGGGTACAGGGTTTGGGTACTACCAGATGGATTGGTATGACAAAGATATTAACTACTCTTAGGTCTTGAACAAGCCAGTAAGTGCCATTTGATTTTTTCACTGGGAGGACTGGAGTGTTACAAGGGGATTGGCAGGGAACCAGGAAGCCATTCTCCAGATTTTTTTAATTATAGGCAGGAGGTCTTTGACAACTTCCACCTTGAAGGGATAATGTTTTCTATGGTTGTTGGCTTGATGTGGTAAGATATGAAAACTGGTGATACCTGGAGGACCAGTCTTGGAACTCTTGTATCTCATACTAGGGAATTTATTTGATTAGCCATTTCCTGAGGAACTACACTTAAGGGGTTCCCCAGGCCTGAGTCTGACACTGTGGCTCAGCAAATAGTTTCAAATCCCAGCTTGCCAGTTTCCCCATCGGGGGAACTAGATACTTGGGAGATCAGGCTAAAGTTTATTAACTGAAACTCATTCAAATATAGGAGCTGGGCATTCTGGAATAATTAGGAACTGGTAACATAAAAAGAGATCACCTATTCTTCAGGTAAGAGTTTTAGTTAATGGCCTGGATTTAGATTTTTCTGTCAGCTCCTACTATGGGGCATGACTGAGACAAGAAAGTTCCAGAGTGGCAGGTTAAGAGCAAGTAGGTGGCTCCTATATTAATTTCAATATGGGAGCCACCTACTTACTGCCATTTAAAGGGTCACCCAAGTCTCCTTCTGGTTGATGGCTTGCAGTGTGGTCTTAGGAGCCACATTTAGGATTGGCTCATCAACTGTGTTGAGCAGGGCTTGTTGGACAATCCTGCTTCCTCTCTGGGGAGTGACGCTTTCGTGGGCCCAGTGTCTAGTCTTTCCATACCTGGGTCAAGGTCCTTGCTGGTCTCGGGGGTGATATAGCTTGGGTAGCTTGGGGCAGTCACGTTTCCAGTGGCTCAACTCTCCACATTTGAAGCAGGTCCCTGCTGATGTGGAATTTGGGTTCGGGTGGCCCAGAGGTGACAGGGTGCCCCTCCTTACCTGTCCCTCCCCCGCTGCATGATCATAATTGTTGAAAACTAAAAAAGGCTATTTCTAAAAGGGTATTCATGGAGGTCTGGAGACACATGGAAAATTTTTGCAGTTTTCTACATATATGCTGGGAAGCCTGGCTAATAAAGTGAGTTCCGAGGGGGATTTGTCCTTCTATAGAGTCAGGATATACCAGAGTGTATTTTTTTATTTCCTCTACTAACCTTCTTTGAAAGGAGCTTGGGTTGTCATCCTTCTCCTGAGTGATTTCCCTAAGTTTGCTATAATTGACCCATTTAGTAGTATACTTTCTCATCCCTTCAAGGAGACAAGTGACCATATGGTCTCTAGCCCCAGATCTGCCTGCCCCCTCTGCTAGTTGCACCCAGAGTCTGCATTTGGGATTGCTCCTTCCCCTGCCACATATACGTTAAGCTGTAGGGTGGCCAGTTTATCGGCATACCCATGTGCCTTGGTCCAAATGCAGATGTTTTTCTCTGGGGTGCAACATGTTGAGCAAAATAATGTGCATATCAGCCCAGATAAGTTCAAAGGCCAGTGTGAAATGCTGGAACTCTTCAGTAAATTTAGCAGGGTCTTCAGACAATTAGCCCAACTGTTATTTGCATTGTGCCAAATCAGTCATGGAAAAGGGAAAATGCACCCTGATGGTTCTTTCATCCATACTGGCGACTTCTTTTATAGGGTAGAGACCATCAAGCTTCCTAGCTAGGTGGAATGAGGCTGTACTCTAGGTGTGACCTGCTGGACTGGACGCTGGGCCATATGGGGGAGCACTGATGCTCTTATTGGGGATGGGTAATGGGGGTGGGCTTCTAAGAAAGATGTCATCTAAGCTGTCTTTTTCCTTATTGGAAAGGGGTATTCCTTGTTTCTTCCCTCTTACACAGGAGATCTAACTGGGGTATGAAGTTGTAATTAAGCTTCCTATTTGGCAGCCACTCTTGGCTGTCCTCTAACTTCTATTGCATCCATCCAATGTTGCAGATAAAGATTAACCTTTTCCTTTTTAGACCATGAGCAGGCATGTTTTCCCAGTTTCTTAGGAGAAACCCAATTGGGGAGTCTGTGGGAATGCTGGGGGAGCTGACCATTATCCTAGGGAAGGATGAGAAATTGCTCATCAGTCTGGCTTTCCACTTCTGGACCTAATCAAAAGGAAACTGCTTATTGTCTTGGTGTTCTGGTGATCAGGAGTCCCTGCTGCTGGGCATCCCCAGGGCCCTCGATGTCTTGGGAGACATCTGATTCCAGTCCCAGACTGAAGATACCAAACCAAACTTTCTCCATAGAAAAGGGACTGGCTAGGGACATTTCTTATCTCAGATGGATTTGAAGGACTTAGGGAATGATCTGGAGAGGATATTAATGAGTGCCCACAGGACCAGGTATTGGGGATTTGGGACATGATTTAATTAGTGAGAGACTACAGTCTGGAACCAAACCAGATCCTTAGTAGCCAAGGAGAAAAGACAAGATGGGTGGGGAGATAGGAACCATCCCAACAATGTAATGGAGTAGAAAGGATCATAAGGCTTCTAGACCACTAGGGAAAGAACAGAGAACTGGGCATGTCCATGGATGGAGGTCCCTCAAGAGACCAGACTGGGACCAGTTACAAATACTGCTCTGCCAGTTAAAAGGCAAAAGTAGACACAATAAGTCCCGAGAGAGTTCTGAGCAGAGTTTTGGGGTGGCTGGAGAAGACACCAGAGGAGATGATAGTCATGTTCTGAATGGAGGCATAAATAGAGAGGAGGGAAGTCCTTGAGGAAATGGAAAAAAGGGCAGAAGAAAAATCAGACACTATGACTGGTTAGTTATGAACAGGGAGGGGATTGGCAAGATAGGAATACAGAAGATGTGGTGGGCCCCCACATTCTACTTGACTCAGGGAATGTCCCCAGTCAGATCTCAAGGATGTTTTCACCCACTGCACAGAGTCTCCTTGAAACTGCACAGCACAATGCTAGCCCCTGCCACCTCTGAGGAGGGATCTGGAGACCTCTGAGTAAACTGAGGTTATTTCCTGTCAGAGCCAAACCAGAAACCTGTTTGAAATGGTAGAAGAAAATGGTAGACAGACAAAAGAGAACATAAACAGGCTCTGAGTAGAAACCTAGACTCACCAGTTTTTCTCAGGTGGCAGAGTATCTTACCTCCTGGCTGGCTGGCTCACTAAAAATGTTACCAGATGTGGTTTCTAGGTTCTTGGCCACATCATGAGAAAGAACTCAATGACCCACAACAAATTAAGCATGCAAGCAGAGAGTTATTGCAAAGTGAAAGAAGTGAAAATACACACTAGAGAACTGAGTATGGGTGCTCTTACCAGTAAAGAAACGTGCCCATTAACTAGGGGCCGGGGTTTAAGTAGGGATGAAATGGGAGGGTCTCCTTGCCTTATGGCTTCTCTTGGTAGGGAAAGGGTTAGGGCCATTGTGTTCTGTCCTCTCGGGTTGGGAAGAATAAGATATTATCAATTGTTTTCTGAGTTTCATATGCAATAGCTCAGGTCTGGCTGCCCACAATAGCTTAGGTCTGGCTGCCTACAGTGGGGTATTTGTTTGCTCTGAGATATTGTGCTTACTGCCCCCCCACCCATTTTCCCTTTTCCCAGTCCCCTCTTCTGACCTGCCTCATCAGCATGTCACATCAATATATTATTGAGAGTTTCATAATGGATCAAATAAATTCATGTGATTGCATACTAAGAAAGAAATAATGGAATAAAAATCTATGCTTTTTGACTCTTGTTCCCACCTGGCCCACCTGTAGCTCTGAGCCAGTGGAGGTGGTGGCATGCAAAATGCATGTGTGAGATGCAGCTGTGGGAAACCAGGACACTAGCAGTGGCTGCTGCAACAGTGGACAGCATGAGCACAGCTTCCTTACCCCCAGGTGCACAGTGGATGAAGACGAGCACACAGGTGCTGGGCAGCCACTGACCATTCTAACTCCATAAACACTTGTTTAGTACTCATTTGCCCTGCTGAGCCCACTGGCCTGGCCACCAGTTGTGTCCTTACCATGGAGACCCCTTGGGGTGAAGCTATTGCACAGATAATGAAATATTAACACTTGCACCATATATTCAGGGCAAGAATCAGACAAATAGATGAAAAAATCTGATAAATGTGAGCTATTCTAAAGGTCTAGAATAAATTCAATCAAGTGACAGAGAAGTGCTTTAACACAAAACTAATCAACAAGAAAGCCCTCGGCAAGAGAGAGAAACTGGCCCCCAGAATAAAGTCATCAAGAAAAGCAGATGCCTTGATACCAGCAAAAACTACAAGCCATGCTAAGAAACAGGAAGATATGGTCCAATCAAAGGAACAAATTAAAATTCTTCTGAGACACCACATTTGGGACAAATAATCAATGATATTCAAGCATATTTCCTAAATCAATTGAAGGAGATCAGTGAAAATATGGGTAAAGAGATAAAGGATATTAAGATGTCACTGGGTGAACGTGAAGAAAAATTTAAAGGTATGCAAACTAAAATACCATAACTTATTGGAAAGGAAGACAAAATAGATGAGGTGAAAAAATACATTAGAGGCATACAAGAGCCGATGTGAACTGGCAGAAGACAGGACTTCTGAAATTGAACAGACAGAAGAACAGATAGAAAAAAGAATGGAAAAATTGGGAAATGGCATCAGCAAATTGAATGACAGCATGAAGTGCACAATCATACATGCCATGTGTCTCCCAATAGAAGAAGAGAAGATAAAAGAGGCAGAAAGAATATTTAGGAAAAAATGGCCATATATTTTTCATCTGTTAAGAAAGACTTATATATCTATGTCTGAGAAGCACATTGTACACCAAAGAGACTAAACAAGCATAGTCCTACTCCAAGCCACATACTAATCAGAATGTCAAATACCAAAGATAAAGAGAAAATTTTGAAACCAGCAAGGCAAAATCAATTCATGACAAACAAGGGATGCTCAAAGAGTCTAAGTACTGTTGTCTCATCGGAAATCATGGAGGTGAAAATGAAGTTGTATTATATATTTAGGATACCAAAAGCAAATAACTTCCATCCAAGATTTCTTTATCTGGCAAAACTTTTCTTCAGAAAGGAGGGTGAGTTTAAAATATTCACAGATAAACAAACAAACAGAAAACAAAAAACACTTAATTAAAAAGAGGCCTGGTCTACAGGAAATACTAAAGGAAGTCTGCAGGTTAATGGAAAAAAAAACAGGAGAGAGAGGCTTGGAGGAGAGTGTAGAAATGAAGATTATCCCTAAGAGTAATTAAAAAGGTAAAAAAGAGAAAAAATATAATATGACAAATGAAAGCCAAAGATAAAACTGATGAAGTAAGTGACTTTACAGTAATAACAGTGAATATTAATGTGTTAAACTCCTCAATTACAATAAATAGACCTAGAGAACTGATTTTAAAAATTAGCCATCTATATGCTGTCTACAAGGAACTCATCTTAGACCCAAAGATACCAATAGGTTGAAAGTGAAAGGATAGAAAAAAATACTCCATGCAAACAGTAACCAGAAAGGAGACGGGTTAGCTATACTAATATTAGACATAATAGACTTAAATGCAAAACTGTTGAAAGAGACAAAGAAGAACACACAATATTAATAAAAGGGGCAATATACCAAGAAGAAATAGCAATAATAAATATCCACCTAAACGGGGCCCCTCAAATACATGAGGTTCACACTGGCAAAACTGAAGGAAAAATAGATTTAGCTGCAGCAATAGAGATTTCAATATACCACTCTTATCAATATATAAAACATCCAGACAGAGGATCATTAAGGAAACTGAGAAGCTGAATGATATGATAAATGAACTAGACCTAACAGATATATACAGAACGCTGCAAACCAAATCAGCCTGATATACATACATCTCAAGTGCTCATGGATCAGTCTTCAGGATAGCCCACAGATTATGTAACAAAACAGGTCTCAATAAATTAAAAAAATTGACAATTAAAAGCACTGTCTGTGATCATGAAGGAATGAAGCTGGAAATCAATAACAAGAGAAGAAGAAGAAAATTCTCAAATATATGGAGGTTAAACAAAAGAAATAAAAGGCATCCAAATCAGAAAGGAAGAAATAAAACTTTCACTATTTGAAGATGAAAGAATCCTATATTTCAATAAGATGTTAAAAAATCAGTGGGACAAAAAGAAATTGCAAGAGAAATCAGTAAATATCTTGAGATGAATTAAATTGAAAACATGATATAACAAAACCTGTGAGATAAAACCAAGAGAGTGATGGGAGTGAAGTTTATAGCCCTAAATGCATACATTAAAAAAAGAAAGACGTAAAATCCAAGACCTACCTGCATACCTGGAGGAACTAGAAACAAAGAGCAAACAAATGCCAAATCAAGCAGAAAGGAGCAAACAATAAATATTAGAGAAAAAATAAATGGAATTGAAAATATAAACAATAGAGGGAAAAAAACAATAGAGAGAATCACTAAAGCCAAAAGTTGCTTTTTTGAGAGAATCAAGAAAATTGACAAACCATTACCTAAATTGACATAGAAAAAAGGAAAATGCAAATAAATAAAATCAGAAGTGGTGGGTCATTATTGCTGACCCCACAGAAATACAAAAGATTGTAAAAACTATGAACAATTCTATGCCAACAAATTATACAACCTAGAGGAAATGTACAAATTCCTAGATGCTCAAAAAGAAAACAAAATCCCACCACTGCCTCTACCTCGGAAAGTAATAGAAGAACTCAGCAACCCAATCACAAGTTGAATGATTGAATCAGTTATCATAAACTTCTCAACAATAAAAACAAAAAAACAAAAAAAAAAACTCAGGACCAGATGGCTTCACAGGTGAATTCTCTCAAACATTCAAAGAAGAATTAATACCAATCCTGCTCAAATCATTCCAAAAAATTGAAGAGTTTGGAACATTACCTAACTCATATTATGATGGACTATTACCCCAATATCAAATTCATATAAAGATACCAAAAGATAAGAATATTGTATATCAATTTCTCTAATGAATTTAGCTGCAAACATCCTGAACAAAATATTTGCAAATCAACTACAATGGCACACTAAAAGAATTATACATCATGATTAAGTGGGTTTTATCCCAGGTATGGAAAGGTGGTTCAAAAGAAGAAAGTCAATTATTGTAATACATCACATTCACAAATTGAAGGTTTAAAACCTCATGATCAACTCAATTGATGCAAAATACATTTGACCAAATCCAGGGTCCTTTCTTGATAAAACCACTTCTAAAGATAGGATTAGAAAGAAACTTCCTCAACGTGATAAAAAGTATATATGAAAAACCCACAGCTAATATCACACTCAATGGGATAAGACTGAAAGCTTTCCCTCTGAGATATGGAACAAGACAAGACCCATTGTCACTACTGTTATTGATCATTGTGCTAGGAGTTCTAGCTAGAGTAATTAGAAAAGAAAAAGAAATACATGCCATCAAAATCAGAAAGGAAGAAGTAAAACTTTCACTGTTTGCAGAGGAAAGAATCCAATATTTAGAAAGTCCTGAAAAATCTACAACACTTGTAGGGCAAATAAATGAATTTAGCAAAGTAGAAGAATACAAGATCAACATGCAAAAATCAGTAGTGTTTCTATACACTATTAATAGGTTACCAGAGGAGGAAATCAAGAAACCAATTTCATTAAAAATAGTAAATAAGAGAATCTAGGAATAATTTTAACTAATATATATAAAGGTCTTGTACACTGAAAAATACGAAACTTTGCTTATAGAAATTAAAGAAGATCTAAATAAATGAAGTACCTCCTATGTTCACGATTGGAAGAATAAATAAAATTAAGATATCCATTCTATACAATTTGATTTACAGATTCAATGCAATCCCAATCAAAATTCCAACAGTCTACTTTGTAGAAGTGGAAAGTCTATTATCAAAATTTTGAGAAGAAAAAGGGGCCCCTCCCTAATAGCTCAAAACAAACATTTTGAAAAAGAAGAACAAGTTTGGAGTACTCACACTTCCTGAGGTTAAAGCATATTACAAAGCTGCAGTGGTTAAAGCACCATGCTACTGGCATAACAATAGATATGTCGATCAATAGAATCTAATTGAGCATTCAGAAATAGACCCTCACATCTGTGGTCAATCGATTTTTGAAAAGACTACCGAGTCCACTGACCAAGGACAGAACAGTCTCTTCAAAAAGGTACTGGGAGAAATGGCTATCCATATTAAAAAAATATAAAAGAGAAACCCCATCTCAAACTTTATACAGAAAATAACTCAAAATGGACCAAAGACCTAAATATACATCCAAGACCCAAAAACCCCTAGAAGAAAATGTAGGGAAGCATCTTCAAGATCTTGTGGTAGGCAGTGCTTTCTTAGACTTTACACCCAGAGCAGAAGCAATAGAAGAAAAAATAGATAAATAGGACCTCTTCAAAATTAAAGAATTCTGCGCTTCAAAAGACTTTTTTAAGGAAGTAAGAAGGCATTCTATTCAAGGGGAAAAACATTTTGGAAACCAAATGTCCAATAAGGGTTTAACTTCCAGAACATATAAAGAAATCCTATAACTCAACAATGAAAACACAAACAACCCAATTAAGAAATGGGCAAAAGATTTGAATAGACACTTTTCCAAAGAGGAAATGCAAAAGGCTTAAAAACAGATGGAAAAATTTTCAACATCACTAGCCATTAGTGAAATGCTAATCAAAACCACAACGAGATATCATTTCACACCTACTAGAATGGCCACTATTAAAAAAAAACCCAGAAAACTACAAATTGTTGGAAGGAATGTAGAGAAATAGTATCAATTACTCACTGCTGATGAGAATGTATAGTGGTGCAGGTGCTGTGGAAAATAGTTTGGCAGTTCTTCAGGAAGCAAATTATATCAGGCAATCCTGCTTCTAGGTATATACTCAGAAGAACTGGAAGCAGGGACATGGACAGACCTTTGAGCACTGACATTTAAAGCAGCATTATTCACAATTACCGAAAGATGGAAACCACCCAAATGTTCATCAACCAATGAATGGATAAGCAAAATGCAGTATATACATACAATGGAATATTATTCAGTTTTAAGTAGGAATGAAGTCTTGATGCAAGTGACATAAATCAGAAAACAAAAGGACCAATATTATACGGTCTCACTAATATGAAGTAATTATAATGAGTAAACTCATGCAGTTAAAATCGAGAATATAGTTTACCAGGAGTTAGAATGAGTGTAGAGAATGGAAAGGTGATGCTTAAAGTGGACAGAATTTTTAATAAGGTTGATTGTAAATGTTTGGAAGTGGATAGAGGTGATGGAAGCACATTATGGTGAGGGTATTTAGCAGCACTGATTTAAGGGTGTGATTGTAGTTAAAATGGAAAGTTTAGGGTTGTATACGTCAATTGAAAGAAAGCTGGAGGATGAACTTGGGACTGTATAACAGTGATCTAGGTTGTGGATGATGCTTGTGGTTAATACTACAAGTTATATTATTAGGGCTTTAACTGGGCCAGAGCAGTAGGGCATTGAGCCCCAATCCTTGGTGGGTGGGGGAATCAAATATAAAAGGCATGGCAAAAGACAGAGACTCGTTTTGATGTTGGAGTCTTGTACTTGAGCCCCGGGAAGTAGGAAAGCTTGGTCGTGAGGAAGGAGAGAAGGCCCCTGGATAGAGACAAGCCATCTGCCTGATAGTCCACAGCTGGCCTTGTGGAGGGAAGCAAATCCTAGAGAACCTCATAGTCTACAGCTGACTTTGGGGAGGAAATAGAGGAGCTAAGCCCAGAGAGAAACACAGCCCAGGGAAGAGAGGAACCCAAGAAGCCTGAACCCTGGCAAACATCGTCAGCTGTCTTGCTCCAACACATGGCAATGGACTTTGGTGAGGGAAGAAACTTATGCTTTATGGCCTGGTAACTGTGGACTTCTACCCCAAATAAATACCCTTTATAATAACCAACCCATTTCTGGTATTTTGCATCAATACCCCTTTGTATGACTAATACATACTGTAACTGTTGGATACTTAGAAATACATTTGAAATAATATTTTCTTTATTCCATAAGAATCATCTCAAAACCTCATAGTCAGGAAAATAAATTTTAAGATGCTGTGGCTTCAAGTAGCTTAACGTCTTTATAAGAAAACATGTTGTTCATGTTATAGTCACTGTTGTGTCTTTGAATAATGTATCTGTTTGTTGCTCTTTTAGAAGAATTTTGAGTATGTATTTAAATCACACTGTGCTATGAAACTTGTGCCTGTTCCAATAAAGATGTATGAGTTCTCCATGAATAACTGATTAGAAACTGAGGTCCTGAAAATCATTGAATTGGGTAACAACTCACACTTAAGAATTAACTTTGTTTACTTTGTTTAGATGGGATTGGTCTGGTGAAGTTATAGGACAAGCATCCCTGAAGGGAAAATATTAACTTTCACTGAGAGAAAAGTAAATTTCCATTCTTAAGGAATCTTCAAATAAGCAAATACTAGAACCAAAATCATAAAAGCAAAAAATTGGGATAACTATGTTTGTGGGTGTATGGGGGGAGTTATATGGGAATTCCCTGTATTCTGTGTCATTTTTCTATAGATGTAAATTTAATTCTCCAAAATAAAGTGTACTATTAAAAAACATTTTAAGAAGAATAAATAAAGCTGTAGCAAATGTAAGTTGAGCTGATGTTAGATCATTTCTCTGGAATGTGTTCACTTAGTGTAAATTTGGGAATGATAACAGAAGGAAGGACATTTCTCATAGGTAGAGAATAAAGGCAGCAATAGGAGCTGACATATGATATAATATAGATATCATGGACCATCTGTACATAGTAGTGATTTTTGAGTAATTCTGGTTCTTAACAAGGAGTCCATGGGCTTGAAATCAAATTCAAAAAAACTTTATTCTTGGGGGGACATTTTGGTGCAGATGTGATATATTTATTAAATAATACAGAGTACAGAGTGGACTTAATAAGGGGTCCGTGGTTTTTACCTGACTGGCAAAGGTGTCCATGGAACAAAAAAGGTTAAGAACCCCTGCTTTATGCTATATTTTTTATTATTCCAGAGCATTAATTAAACATGCAATATATAATACCATATCATCTCAATATATTTTTGGGAGTTTCATAATGGAATTGAATCAATTACTGTGATTGGGCAGTGGAAAAGAAATAAAGGAATAAAAATATAAGGCGTTTATTCAAATAGTGCAAAAGACATGCACAGAGGATGAATCTGAGAGTGTCAGTACAAGTAAATAACTTTTTGGAGGTCCTTCATCAGGGATTCCAGAAGAGTAGTTGACTTCATAATGGAAAATGAACTTACAATATAAACTATGTGATTATATAGAGCCAAAATGATCTCTAATTGTAATAGTGACAATCAAATTAAACAAAGACTAGCAATACAAATATAAATATAACACTGAATAATTAATATGGCTTAGTTTGAACATAGTCATAGATATAGCTGACATAATTGATCTACATTTGTATAATGTTGTATTTGGGAAACTGACTAATGCTTTCTTTGGAAATATTCTTTGATACATAAACAGTATGAACTAAAAAAAAGACCTTTTTTCCTTAGTTTCTGACCACAAAGCTAAGGACTGACCCACAATATTCTTTTCAGTTTTATACAATTTTAGAAATGCACTTTACTTATGAACCAATTTCCCTCAAAAAAAAATTTTATTGCCTTTTAATCATCCTTGTTCAACAAACGGTAGATGACGAGATTCAGCAAGGAAATCACAATAGTGTAAAATATTGGATTTGTCATATTATGTTCCAAAGAATAGCTGGGTCTCGTCCTCACATACACGAAGAGGATTCTCCATGGTAAGTTGACACTCCAGTTCGGTGAGATCCACAGATGGAAAAACATTCCTCCTCCCTTTGTCTGAATGCGTCTTCAGAATGATCAACAGAATGAAAGCAGAGGAGATCAGGAATATCAATAAAGTACTTATCTCTGAGCCCACAAAGTAGAAGAGTAGAAGATTTTGATGTGAGTGTCAGAACAAGAAATAGCAACAAGTGGAGGATGTCACAAAACCTATGTCTAATTACATTATATGCACATAAGAATAGGCTAAAAGTGGCCACAGTGTGCACTTTAGCAGGCAAAATCCCACCAACACAGGAAGAAATGTGTGACACATAACTGAATACAGAAGTGGGTTGCATATTACTACGTAAAGCCATAAGCCATTACAGCCAAGGGAGAGCCTAATGTAGTCACAAAATTAACAAAGAGAGGAATCTGTTTTGTACTTTTAAGAAGTAAAATGCCCTTATTCACTGCCAGTAAATTGACCAGCATTTGGATGGTGGCAACAGAACAACAGCAGGCATCCAACATTGACAACATACTCAGAAAACATTATATGGGATTGTGGAGCCAGGACTTCCCAAAGACCAATTCAACTAGTCCCAAATTTCCTTTCA
>JAQZBX010079852.1:0-13917 GCA_029593785.1 Cabassous unicinctus
TTTTTTTTTTTTTTTTTTTTTTGTAATTTGATCATTCATGTTATCAGCAAATATTAGCTAGCTTACTAATAAAAGAGAGACAGAAGATGGTTCCTAGGGAATAACTAGTGTTATCTTTCCTAGGTCTTCTTGTGGCTTATCTTATCTCTCACCTACATGAATTGAACCTGTTTTCACCCAATACACCTGGACAGGATTTTTATTGTTTTTCCTTACACACACATTCACTAATACATACAAATACACACACAATTATATTAAGTCTTTGACTGTACAATAGTATTTATTTAACTACCAATTATACAATGAAATACATGCTTAAGCATTTTATACAAAATTTTAACTGAAATATAAAATTCATAATGAAAAGTCAACAGATGTTGGTGATAGGCATAAATAACTTAACACAATGTAAACACACTCATTTTTTTTTGCCACAAGTGCAATGGAAATGATTATTACCAATAATGAAAAATGTCCTTCATGTCTCTTTCAATCACAAAAAGTAAACATGATCCTGACTTCTGACATGGCCATCTAAGTGGTATGATTCTCTATATTTAATATATGTATATAATATAAATATATACATATATGCTCATCCAAGTGTATAATAGTAACTAACTGAGTCACATTATTTGCATTTTTATACCTCCCAGTTATTCCACATTCTGTCTAGGCTTCAGAGCTCTCCAGGTCATGACAACTGTCTCTTTACATCTTGTTCCACAAATATGCTTGTCAACTAAGTCAAATTAAGTGTTCTTCATGGTCAGCGTTGCACTTCTTAATGGTGGGAACTCTGGAGATCATTTGGTCTTGAATGAGGACAGATAAGAAATTTGTATTTTGGTGTTTATTTTTCTAATTTCTTATTCTGTCTTTTTTCTTTTTGTCTTGAGAGATATGACATCTATTGATATTTGTGATAGCATCATTTCTCACCATATTACAACACTGGATTTACTTAGATTGTCTACTGGCCTCCATTTTTGTGTTCAGAAGCCACTTTAACTATCACTGAGAACTTATATTTTGGATTGTTGATAAATTCCCTTTTGTAGTACTTGTTGTTTTAATATATGTGCATGTGCACACACATGCTCTAAAATGGGTTATTTTCATTGCAAAGATCAGAGTCCTTTCAAAATTCCAGATGAACTCTATAGAGTAAATAGAGCGCAATTTTAGATATATTTTTCAACAAACAGTAATTATTTAACTATAATATTTATGAATAAATATTTACCCTGGTAATACAATAAAAAAAAACAACAACAAAAAGGAAATGATTATCATCAATTCTTTGGGCAAAATTAACAGACGGGTATTCTTCAAATGAGTCAGGTCTGACTTAGAAACTATTACAGACTGGAGGAAACTAAGGAGAAATAAAAACTAGTTTGGGAATTCTGGGTATGAGTATGAAACATAAAAAGGCCATGTGAAATGTTGATTTCTTAAGATAATTAAACATGGATATACGAAAAGCTAATATCAGGGGAAGTTGAGAAGGGATACATGGAAAGCCTGCAATAATTTTATAACTTTCTTATATATATATGGAGTTCAAAATAAAAGTTACAGCATTCAGAGTAAGGATTTTCATTGTGGTGGGCAGTGTGCAGTAATGAGGAAGAGCCACAAGAGGGTGGAGGTGTGCTGGCAATGCTTTACTTCTTACTGTGGGTGGCTGTTACACATGTGCTTCATGTATATTTGTTTTGTCATGATCATTTAAAGTCTATAGATATTTGGTTTGGTACTTTAATATGGTTGTCTCTATTGAAATCCTGCTGTTTTCCCTGTTCTAACATTGTAAGAGTCAATCAGCTTTCTAAATCCCCTTTAAACTAGTCCTTGGCCACATGGAAGCCGTGTAGTCACTTTGATCAGGTCTTTGCACACCTGTGGTAGGAGACCAGGTGTCAGTTGTGCCTTAGCCAGTGAAGCTTGAAAACAGCCCATCTCCACAAATTCAGGATCTTGGAATCCAAGAAGGCCAGGACATTGTCTCCATCTTGGGCCACCAGCTTGGAGACGGACATGGTTGCTTATGAACTATTGTGCTTAAATAAAACTTACTAATTCATAGAAAATTGCCATACAATTAAAAATATTCATATTATAAGTGAAAAAAACTTGTGATATTTTAATAAAATAGGTTTTATTATGCATAGAATAATATGTGTTCATTTAAACAATTATAAATTATGTTTAATGATGTGTTACATATACTTGCTAGAACAGTAAACAGGAAAAAAGAGCATATTAAGCATCCAAGGAAAATCATACAGAAAATAGCCACAAATAAATGTGACCAAACAAGGAATTCATTCTCCTGAATAATGGCATTTTGGTTAACTTTCCACATTTAGTATAAAAAATAAAAGGGTGGGCAATGCCTAAGAAAGATATTTAAGGTAATATTCTTCTGTTATTTGATAATTACAAAATTTATCTACAAAAAAGAAAAAAGAAAACAATTAGGCTAGTTATCTGTTAGCAACAAATGTAATCATTACGAGTATTGAGATTTGTGTATGTTGCATTGTATTTTTCTGATTGCTTATTAGTGGTTTTAAAGTAAACATGAGTTACATTATATAAAGCACAGTATTCATTAGATAACATTTTTCAATATAGAACAGTTAGAGGATTATGATAGTTGACACACAAGGGATCTCACCCAAAGCCATCTAAGGACATTGCTGTTCCACTAATCTTCCTCCCTATATAATGATGTAGATATGATGATATGCCAAATTGTACAGGAACCCAGACACACTGAGGACAGAAAACTATTCTTATAGGGCTTTCTCATAGGGCTCATTTTATTTGTTCTAATTCTCAACAGAGTACTTAATTGAGATGTACCTGGGGGATGGAGCTGATAAAAAATGATAGTAGTGCTGAGGATAATAATTATCAGAAAATTAGTCAACCAGGAAAGAGTTCTACTTATGTGATCACATGGAATGCCTACATGAAGAAAAAAAATTGAGGCAAAAAGAGGTTAAGTAACTTGCCCATGGCAATAACCAGGGAGGAAGTGTTGAATCCCCACTCATCCATGCTGTTATATACAACACAATACTGTCTCTGATAGTGATGAGATGAGAACTAAATACCTGTTCAATGCAGAAAGTACTTAATGGCAAAAAGAATACTGAAATTGCCATCATACTTTCAAATGCTTTATTTTGTTTTTGATTAGGTTTGCTGTTTTATTCCCCTACTAATACATACTGTTTTAGGAATACATCAATGAAGATAAAGCACAGTGACTAACCACAAGGTGGCAGAAGGATGAGATTAAGGCTTTCCCATAGGGATACCTAACAAAAATCTAGATAGAATCAGAAACTTTAAACAACACTTCTCTCCCCTTCAATCACAGATGTCCTCCTTGCTCATACTTGCACTGAGAAAAGAGAAGCTATCAGAAGAAAACCAACTTGTGTTAATGTGTTTCATGGATTACCTGGCAAATGTGCCTAATTAAGTTCATAAATTCTGTCACAGGGAGTTTCCAAGTCTACACTAAAATTCTAAAATATCCACCTAATTCTTTAACTTTCAATGTCTCAAATATGACTATCCAAGCCTCTACTCTCTCCTCAGACTTTAAATAACCCTAACCTCCTCAACAATCACAGATGCTCTCCTTGCTTATACTTGCACTGAGGAAAATAGAAGCTGTCAGAATAGAATGAACTTGTGTTTTATATGCTCTGCCTATGCTTCTGTTTCATTTTGCTATTGCTGATATCCATGCTTCTAAAGAAGATCAGCCTCTACATGTCTACATTAATTTTGATCCTCTTCTACCCTTAAGGCTTATCCCTCTGAAATCTTCTCCATGTCTCATCTACCAACAGTTTTCTCTTTGTATTGAATTGTTTCCTTGAACATATTTAGTATCTATAGCATCTTGGAATAAAAAAAGCCCACTGATAATGTTTTAGTTTCCTAGGTTTCTCAAGCAAACATCATGAAATGGGTTGGCTGAAACAATAGGACTTTATTAGCTCTGGTTTTAAGGCTAAAAGAAAGCCTAAATCAAGTCATCATCAAGGCAATGCTTTTTCCCCAGAGACCATGGGTCTGGGTCTGACTGCTGGCAATCCTTGGCTACTCTTTCACATGACAAGGCACATAGTAACGTCTATCAGTCTTTCCCTTCTCTTCCTATTTTATTAATATAGCTTCCTGCTTCCTGTGGCTTTCTCTCTGTCTGAATTTCATTTTCTTACAAACGACTGCACGAATAAGATGAAGACCCATCCTGCTTGATGCGGTAAAGTTTAAATGAAGTAACCTCATCAAAAGATACTACTTACAGTATGTTTTCACCCACAGGAATGCATTAAATTTAAGACCTTGTTTTTCTGGGGTGCACACATAATAAACTGCATTTGCCATAATTAAGTATGCTCCCTTCTTTAAATAGTTTCTTCATTTGTGCTTGATGTGTCACCTTTTCTTAACTTATCAGACTACATTTCTAATCTCATTTTCTTCTGAACTGACACAAAGTACCTCAGGGTTCAGTCTAAAACTTTTGATCTTATATACATGTTATCAGCTAATCCTGTCTTTAAATACCCTTTCTGTTCTGAAGACTACCATATTATACCTTCAATCCAGAATTCCAATCTGAACTACAATTTGATATCTCTTAAATATCTAATAAGCATTTACATTTATCTTGTTATCAGCTGAACTATTCATTCCTCCCACTCTAATATGTAATTCTAGCAATCTTCCAAGTCTCAGTAAATAGAAATTCCATTTTCCAGCCACCTAGTCCCAATCCATTATGTTATCCTTCATTTCTTCTTCTTTGTCAACATACATCCAATCCTATCAAATCTTTCTGGCTATTTCTCCAAAATATACCCAGAATCTACCTCTATCATTCCACTTTTTCAAAAGTTTCTTCATTTTTAAGTTTTGAAGACAAATTATTTTCCTTTGCTGATACTTGCTACTGACTCTGTTCTCCATACTATAGCCATAATAGTATCCTTTATAATGTAAAACTCTTCATATCACACCTCTACTAATAACTCTCTGAGGATTCTCATCTCACTCCAAAGAAAAACCAGGTATCTCCAAGTATAGTTGTGGGATCACACAGAATAGGTAAATGTGAAACTCTCTGGCACAAGTTCTAGCTTCATCCAGCTAGTATACTGGTGTTACAATAGCATGAAATGTTGCATGGTGGTTCTCTCTGATATTAAATATTAAATATTCTCTTATGTTTGAATAGATATGCAATCCTCAGTCCTGCATGCATTCATAGTTGCCTTATTTCAATTCATCCACTATATTTGTAGCTTAGTATTTGACAGTACTCAGCATAGGAAATGAAAAAAATGATCATAGATCTTATAGTCTGGTGAAATGCCATAAAGAAATGTATGACAAGGAAATTTGTGATTTCTGTACTTTGGTACTTGTGAATTGGTAATTTTATACTTTATTTCTAAAGAAATAATAAAAAATTTTATACCATATATATGGTAGCTTTGGAGATTTTTTTATTTGCTGATTTTATTTTGATTAAATGTAGTTGTTCTGAACTTTAATATTCATTTGTTTTGTCCCCTCTTAAGAAGCAAGAACAAAGACCAAAATTTTTTTTAATTTACTTGATAAGAAATATTTTTGATACCTTAGAAATATCTGCATAATTCATGAAATACCTTTTTTAACCCTAGGAGAAAGATTCATTACTCTTCTTAATTTCCAACAATTAGTGCTCTGCTAGGTGACCAAATATTTTATTATGAAACAGGACATACAAAAGTGTTTCTTAGAAATATATTCATGATGGAATACATCTCCTCACATTGTTGAATATCTAAGCATCACTTGTTACTACTTTCTGAGGAGATGACCATAATGAAAATATCTTTTAAATTTCACATGGTATCCTTGCTTCTGAGGCTGTAAATCAGAGGATTAAGCATGGTGTGAAAAAGGTTTAAGATGCTGGCACAAACTTCTTCTGCTTAGGAGTGTGCAATGACTGGGGCAGAACATAATTTTAGGAAGCAAATGAGATGAACAGGTGGTAAAAGTGGTTGGTAGTTCACAAGATGAGAGAGTAGGTAGATGAGATGATAAAAGATTGAGATGAGCAACATGAGTACAGAGTAGATATACATCAGTGTTTAATGTAAGGATAGATCAGCACAGGCCAGTCTGAGAACTGAAAGAATTTCACAGAATAAATTACTGATGTTGTGGGAGCCACAGTAAAGGAAGTCATCATTTTATGGGTGAACAGAAAACCATCAAAGGTGACAACAACCAAAGCAACAGAAGCCAGCAGGTCAACAGGAATGGGTAACTAACAGGGTTATAAACATAGAGCAGTCATAGGCATATGAGGTTCAGAATAACTCTAAACCGATCATGGTCAAGTAGAGGAATATCTGGAGGCCACAGACCACCAAGGAAATGGTCTTTTCTTCAGACACCATGTTAACTAGGAGCTTTGGGACAGTAGTGAAAATGAAAAGGGTGTCAATGATGAATGACTGAATGAACAGGAAATACATGGGTCTGTGGAGGCAGGAGTTCAACTGAATCAAAAATACCATTTACAGAGATAGATGGTAGTGGAGAAGGGAAAAGCCGGCTTTCCTCCAAAAATGGCATGAAGACAATAGACTTGGCAGGCATAGAGGAATCCATGGCCCTGCTTGGTGATCAGAGGGCGTGGATGGTAAGGAATGCCCAGCTGATCACCTAGGGAGCAGTGGGGCCATAGGGTGATCAGCACAGTGAGCAAACTTGGAGGAATCTAGATGGGTGCTTGAGGCATGAGAGGGAGATCTGTTTTTTATTATTTTCCTTTTCTGGGTCAATGAGGAGTAATGGGGCTGTGGGGTGATAAGCAGGCATGGGCAGCTGACAAGGAAGAAGTTAGGCAGAAACCAGTGACCTGAGCAAGAGACCCATTTTTTTCCTTTCTTTTACTTCTTTCACTTTCTCTCCTCTTCTTCTTTTTCCTTGCTTCCTTTTCCTCTTTTGTTCCATTCATATTTATTTTCCTTTTTTTCCTTAAAAAAATTTTTTTTTTCTTTTAAACATAGGCAATTCTAAAGATTTTCAAACAGTAGAACCAAGTGTCGAAAGAACCATAAAAGAAAGCCAAACAAAATAAAATCCTAGGTAGGAGAGGGAAACTGAAAAACAGGTTTTTCAGGTAAACTAATCAATATAAACAAATGCTAAGACATCGTCAAAAAATAAGAAGCCCTACCAAGAAAGAGGAAGATATGGCTCAGTCAATGGAACAAATTAAAAGCAAAAAGAGATGTAGAATTTGGAACAACTAATCAAGATGTCCACATAAATCTTGTAAATTAATTCAAGGGAATAAATGAAGAGAAAAAGGATATTAAGGAGACACTATGTGAGCATATAGAAGAAATTGTAAACAAGGATGCACAATGTCACCACCCTTAATCATCATTGTTCTAAGAGTTCTTGGTAGAGTGATTAGGCAAGCAAAGGAAATAAAAGGCAGACAAATTGGAAAGGGAGAAGTAAAACTTTCACTATTTGTAGATGACATGATACTATAAATATCTAAAGAGAAAATCTACAATAAAGCTATAGAGCTAATAAATGAGTTAAGCAAAGTTGCAGGATATAAAATCATCATGTACAAATCAGAAGTGTTTCTATACACCAAGTATGAGTAATATGTGGAGTTGATCAAGAAAAAAATCCATTTAGTACATCAACTAAAAGAATCAAATATCTATAAATAAATATAACTAAGAAAGTAAAGGGCTTGTATGCAGAAAACTACACAAGTTTGCTAAAAGAAATCAAGGCATACTTAAATAAATGGAAGGTATATAATGTTCATGGATTATATCATTAAGACATAAATTGTACCCAAATATATTTATAGATTAACTCAATCCCAATAAAAATTCCAACAGCACTTTTTTGCAAAAATGGAAAAGCCAATTTTCAAAGTCATTTAGAAGGAAGGTCCCTGAATAGCCAAAAACATCTTGAAAAATAAAAATGAAATTGGAGTACTCACACTACCTAAATTTGAAGCATAATATGAATGTAAGGTGGCCAAAATCACAGTCTTAGGAAAGGATAAGCATATTGACCAATGGAACTAAATTGAGATGTCAGAAATAAACTTGCACTTCTATGGCAAACTGACATTTGAGAAGGCCAACATGGCAACTCAGCTGGAATATAATGGAATGAGTTAGGAAGCATTCCCTCCAATTCTACATCTTAGAATTGTTTAAGCAGAATTGGTGTTAGTTCTTTCCAGAAAGATCAGAAGAATTCACCTGTGAAGCCACTTGGTCCTGGGCTTTCCTCAGTTGGGATGTTTTTTATAGCAATTTCAATCTCGTTATTTGTGATTGGCATTTTGAGGTCATCAGTTTCTTCTGTTATCAATGCACACTGCCTATGTTTCTAAAAATTTGTCCATTTCATTTAAGTTATCCATCTTTTTGGCCAGCACTTTTTCAAGGAGTCCCATTATGATACTCTTTATTTTTGTGTGATCAATGGTGATATGCTCTCCTTCGTTTTTTATTTTATGTATTTCCATCTTCTTTCTTTTATTTTTGTCTAAGTTTTTGTCAATATTATTAATCTTCTCAAAGAACCAGTTTCTGATTTTGTTACTTTTGCTAGTGGTTTTTTAAATTTATTTTATATTTCATTTAGCTGTTCTCTAATCTTTATTTCCTTCTTTATGCTGTCTTTGGATTAGTTTGTTGCCCTTTTCCTACATCCTCCAGGTATACAGCTAATTTTCATTTTATCTCTTTCTTCTTTTTATATAGGCATTTAAGTCTATAAATTTCCCTCAACACTGCTTTTGCTGCATCCTATAGCTTTTCATATGTTGTGTTTTTATTTTCCTTCATTTCAAGGTAGTTACTGATTTATTTTGCAATTTTTTATTTGACCCAATGATTGTCTAACTGTGTGCTGTTTAACTGCCATATATTTCTGCCTGTTTTGGTTCTCTGCCCCATATTAATTTCCAGCTTCATTCTGATGTGGTCAGAGAAATTAAATTGTATGCTTTCAATCTTTCTAAATTTGTTATTTGTTTTGTCACCTATCATGTGGTGTATCATGGATAATGTTCAATGTATGCTTGAGAAAAATGTATATCCCACTAGATTTGGGTGTAATATTCTGAATATGTATATTTGGTATAGAATCTCTAATGCATTATTCAAGGTCTTTCTTTATTGACATTTTGTTGAAATGTTCTGTCAAATAGTGGTAATGGTGTATTAAAACTCCCCACTATAAATGTACAGCCATCTATTTTTCCAATTATTTTCCCAATGTTTGCCCCAGGCATTTTGGGGCACCCTGGATAGGTACATAATTGTTTATGATAGTTCTTTCTTCTTGATAGATTACCCCTCTTATTAATATATAGTGTTCTTCCTTGTCTCTTAAAATACTTTTACATTTAAAATTTATTTTGTCCAGTATTAGCATAGTCACTTCCACCTTTTTAAATTATTGATTGTATATAACATCATTTTCCAACCATTCACTTGTAACCTCCTTGCATCCCTGGTTCTAAGGTGAGATTCTTTTAAGTGCAGATAGATGGGTCAAATTTTCCTATCCATTCTGCCAATCTCTGTCTATTGATTGGAAAGTTTAACCCATTAACACTCAATGTTGCTATGGTTAAAGCTGTAATTACGTTAGCCATGTTTTCTTTATGTTTGAAAAGTCATATTTTGTTTTTATTTCTCTTTTTATCTTTTCAGTTATTCTTATTCATAATTTTCCTTTCTACATTCTCCAACTCTCTCTCTCTCCTGTTTTTCCTTGCAACTTACAGAACTCCAAATAGTATTTCTTGAATGATAGATTTCTTCTTGACAACTCTCTTAATTTCTGTTAATCTTTGAATATTTTGACTCTCCCTCATTTTTGAATCCCAGCTTAGCTGGATACAGAATTCTTGGCTGGCATTTTTTTTCTCGCTTAGCACCTTAACTATATCATACCACTACTTTCTCTCCTCCATGGTTTCCAATAAGAAATCAGTGCTTAAGCATATTGAGCTTCCCTTGTAAGTGATGTATCTTTTTTCTTGCTATTTTCAATATTCTCTGTTTGTCCTACACATTTGCCAATTTGATAAGTATACATCTCAGGGTAGGCCATGTTAGCATTTATACTGTTTGGAGTGTGCTTCACTTCCTGGACATATACATCTATGTCCCTCAAAACATTTGAGAAATTTTCCACCATTATTTCCTCCAATATTCCTTCTTTCCCCTTTTCCTACTATTCTCACTCTGGAATGCCTATAATGCATATGCTTGTTTCGAGTTGTCATTTAATTCCTTGAGTCTCTGCTGAATTTATTCTATCTTTTTAGCTGTCTGTTCTATTACCTGTGTTTTCTTCAGATATATCTACATCACTAATTCCTTCTTGTATCTGTTCAAATCTGCCTTTATGTGCTTCTGGCATAAGATTTAACATTTACATTTAATTTTTAATAACATTTTGAAATCCAGAATAAAATTAGACATCGACATCTTGAATGGGCTATCTGTCCAAAAGCTAAAGGAGCCATCATCCACTCTGGAGAAACTTCGTTGAATCCTTTTTTTCTGAACAAATCAATTTTATTGATACATATTTATCAAGCATAAATCCATCCAAAGTGTGCAAACAATGTTATTTAGTGTAATCACATATTTGTGCAGTCATCACTTCAATCATTTTTAGAGCAGTTTCATTATTCCAGTAATAATAATAAACAAAAACAAACAAGCAAAATGCATCACCTCTCAATCTTTGTATGTTTTCCTGTTGTACATAGCTATTTTTTCCTTTTCTGTAGTATATTTATATTTTTTAAAAAAGTCATATATGCAATATTACCCATATTCATGCTGTCCTATAATATACAGTATCGTTTTACAGTTTTAGCTTCCTTTCTAGTAATATACATGACATTAGATGTTCCCTTTCAACTACTGTCATACCCATACAATAACACTCTTAGTTAAAACACCATGATATGCTTTAATCATTTCTATTTATTTCCAAAGATATAAGAAAAACTTCTTACCACTTCTGCACAGATTGACACTCAGCTTTCCATTCTCTACCCAAAATCTATTTTCTGGTTACCTATATTCTAATTATTTACTCCATGAGTTTATGCAATATATTTAGTTCATAAGAGAGCAATCGTATAGTATTTGTCCTTTTGTGTCTGGTTTGTTTCACTCAATCCGTGTTGTTATGTACTCCACGACTTCATTTCTTCTTGCTGCTGCATAATATTCCATCATGTGTATCCACCAAAATGTGTATACATTTTATTCATTCATCAGTTGATAGACACCTGGTTTCTTTCCAACTTTTGGCAGTCGTGAATAAGGCTGCTATGAACATCGGTGTGCAGATATCTGTGTCTCTACTCCCAGTTCTTCTGCATATATACCTGGTAATGGTATTTCCCAGTCACATGGTAAGTCTATATTCAACTTCCTTAGGAATTGCCAAATATTCCTCCAAAGTGGCTATAACATTCTACATTCCCACCAACAGTGAATAAGCATTCCTATCTCTCCACACCCTTTCCAATATTTAAGGATTTCCAAATTTTTAATAGCAGGCAGTCTAATATGTGTGAAATGATATCCCATTGTAGTTTTGACTTGAGTTTCCCTAATTGCTAGGGATTTTGAACATTTATTCATGTGTTTCTTTGCCATTTGTATTTCTTCTTTGGACAATTGTCTTTTCAAACTTTTGCCCATGTTTTAAATTGTGAAGTTTGTCTTTTTATTATTGAGTTGAATGATCTCTTTGTATTTCAAAGATATTAAACCCTTATAGGATATGTGATTGCCAAAATATTTTCTCTCATTTAGTTGGCAGCCTTTTCCCCCTTTTTACAAAGTTCTTTGAGGTGTAAAAGTGCTTAATTTTGAGGAGGGCCTATTTATCTATTTTTTCTTTTGCTGTTTGAGCATTGGGTTTAAGAAACTACCACCTACCACAAGATCTTAAAGATGTTTTCCTACATTTTCTTCTAGTAGTTTTATGGTTGTCACTTTTATATTTAGGTCATTGATCAATTTTGTCTTAACTTTCATATAAGGTGTGAGATAGGGGTCTTCTTTCTTTCTTTTGGATATGGGTATCCAATTCTCTCTGTACCATATGTTGAAAAGACAGTTCTAGCTCAAATGGGAAGGCTTGACCACCTTGTCAAATATCACTTGATTGTATATGGTAGGGATTATTTCTGAGTTCAGACTGTTCTAGCTCAAATGGGAAGGCTTGACCACCTTGTCAAATATCACTTGATTGTATATGGTAAGGACTATTTCTGAGTTCTCCATTTGTTCCATTGGTCCATGTGTTTGTCTTTATGTCAGTACCATGCTATATTTACCATTGTAGCTAAGAAATATACTTTAAAAATTGGAAGTGAGAGTCCTCCAACTTTGTTCTTTTTAAAGAACTTTATGGCTATTTAGGGCCTTCTAATCTTCCAAATAAACATAATATTTTTTTCCATTTCTGTATAAAAGGCTGTTGGGATTTTTATTGGGATTGCATTTACTCTGTAAATCAGTTTGGGTAGAATTGACATTAGTGATATTTAGTTTTCCAACCCATGAACACAAAATGTTCTTACATTTATTTAAATCTTCAGTTTCTTTTAGCAATGTTTTGTAGTTTTCAGAGTATGGGTACTTTATGTCCTCAGTCAAGTTTATGCTTAAATATTTTATTTTTTAGTTACTATAATAAATTCAATGTTTTTCTGATTTGATTTCCATATTGCACATCAGTAGTGTGTAGAAACGTTACTGATTTTTGCATGTTAATATTGTCTCCTGTCACTTGACTGAATTTGTCTATACGTTCTGGTAGCTTTATTGTGGATTTTTCAGAAGATTTTAGATATATGATCATTAACTAATCATTTATTAATAGTGAAAGTTTTAATTTTTCCTTTCCTTTTATTTTACTTTTATTTCTTTATCTAGTTTAATTGCTCTAGCTAGAACCTCTAGCACAATACTGAGCAACAATGGTGACCATAGGCATCCTTGACTTGTACCTGATCTCAGTGGAAAAACTCTCAGTCTTTCACCACTGAGTACAATACTAGCTGAAGCTATTTCATATATGCTGATTAGCATATGGAGAAAGCTTCCTTCTATTTCTATCATTTGGATTCTGTTTATCAAGAAAGGGTGCTTTATTTTGTCAAATGCCTTCTCTGCATCAATTGAGAGGAACAAATGATTTTTCTTCTTCAATTTATCAATATCATTAATTACACTCATTATTTTTCTTGCGTTGGACCGTCATTTTATGCCTGGGTTTAAACCCATTTGATCGGGTTTTATAATTCTTTTAATGTGTTTTCAGATTCTGTTTGCAAGTATTTTGTTGAGGATTTGTGTATCTATATTCACAAATTGGTCTGTAATTACCTTTTGTGTAGAATTATTATCCAGTTTTGGTATTAGGGTGATGTTGACTTCATAGAATGAATTTGGTAGTGTTCTTTGCTGTAAATTTTTTTGGAAGAACTTGAGCAAGATTGATATTAGATCATCTTTGAATGACTGGTAAAATTCACCTGTGAAGCCAGCTGTTGCTGGGCTTTTCTTTTTTGGGAAGTTTTTTATGACTACTTCAATCTCTTCCCTTGTGATTGGTTTGTTGAGGTCTTCTGTTTCTCTTAGGGTCAGTGTAGGTAGTTTGTGTGTTTCTAGGAATTTGTTTATCTCCTCTATATTGTCTAATTTTTTGTCATACAGTTGTTCATAGTATCCTCTTATCATCTATCTTATTTCTGTGGGATCAGTGGTAATGCCTCCC
>JAQZBX010079853.1:0-13892 GCA_029593785.1 Cabassous unicinctus
AAAAAAAAAAATTTATATGTATCCATTACATTTAATGGAGAAATGTATATATTTAAAAAAATAAAAAATAAAAAATAAAGTGCTGAAAGTGAAAAATTGCCAGCCAGAAACTTTATATCTGGCCAAAATGCCTTTCAAAAATGAAAGAGAGATTAAGACCTTCCCAGATAATCAAAAGTTGTGAGAGTTCCTCACCACTAGACCAACCTTACAAGAGATGCTTACGAGAGTTCTGCATGTTGAAAGGAAAGGACAATAGACAACAGATTGAGGCCACATGAAGAAATAAAGGTCTCCAGTGAAGGTAAGGACATGGTAAATATAAATGCCAGTACTATTAAATTTTTGGTTTGTAAATCCACTTTTTACTTCCTACAAGATCTAAAAGGCAAATGCACAACATGTAATGATAAATCAGTGGTTCTGGACTCATAAGTGATAAACTTGTAACTTGTGACAAGAATTACATAAAGGTGGGATGTCAGAGGGGTAGAGGAACTATATTTTGTGTACACTGTTGGAGTGAAGTTGGTATGAAAGCAAACGAGATTATTACAGATTTAGGATGTTAAATTTAAGCTCCATGGTAACTACAAAGAAAATATCAGAGCATATTCAAGCTCATAGAGACAGAAATTAGAATACAGGTTGCCAGGGGCAGGAGGCAGGGGGAATGAGGACTAAATGCATAATGGGTGTAGGGTTTCTGTTTGGGAAGATGGGAAAGTTTTAGTAATGGAAGGTAGTGAGGGTACTGTGATATTGTGAACGTGATTAATCCCATTGAATGGTATGGTTGGAAGTGGCTGAGATGGGAAAAGTTATATTGTGTTATTGTGTATATGCTCCTAAAATTTAAAAGAAGAGAAGAAGAAAAAAGAGCAACTAAAGCGACAATGACAATTAAATGCAATACATGATCCTGGATGGGATCTAGCAAAGGAGTAAAAAAGGCTGAAAGGGACATTATTGGGACATATTTTTTAAAATGGAATATAGATTGTAATCTTTATTTTAATACTATATTGCATAAACTTGATAACTATACTTAGGTGGTTACATAAGTGAATATCCTTGTTCTTAGGCTGTATTAAGTGTTCAAGGAGCATGATGTGTACAACCTACTTTCAAGTGCTTAGAAAATGGATTGATAGATGATAGAGGGATAGATAGATAGATTGTTGATAGATAAAATGATATGGCAAATGTGGCAAAATGTTTAAATTGGTGGATCTGGTTATCTGGTTACGAGGCAGATAGGGGTGTTGGAGTTCTCTGTATGGGGTCTGTATTAGTTTGTAACTGTTTTGTAAGTTTGAACATATTTCAAAATAAAAGTGTTAAATTTTTTAAATAAATGTCTGATCCCTTTGGGCTAAATATGAGCAAAGGAAGGCATCAACATGTATTAAGCATCTAGTGGTTGCTGGGGATACAAAGATTGAAATCATTTGCCGTAGATTGCTCACAGTCTTGAAGGGGTACATGTAAATAGATTTCACAGGATAACACAGTGAGGCTTCTCTGTTTTAGTTTCAACTGAGGCCCCAGTAAATAGGGTATCAGTGTATCAAAGTGAGTTTAAGTTTACCATCCCCATCCCACCCCCCAAGCAGCACTCACAAAGGGAATGAAAAGAACCTGTTTTACATTCTGGACTTCTCAGTCAGATCAAGTCTATAGAAAGGGGAGCACACCCAACCCCTTTTGAGGGAGGAGTCCTAATTGGAACACTACCTTCTTAATCTCCAGCTTAAAGGGCGTGTTCAAGGAATACCTTGGAGAGCTTCAAAATGTGTTTCTTCAGAGGGATCAAACAGAAAACAAAAAATAAAATGGCAGACATAAGCCCTAACAGCAATAATTACGTTAAATTTAAGTAGCTGAAAGATACCAATTAAAACACAGAATGGCAAAGTGGATAAAAAAGCATGACCCAATTATATGCTACCTACAAGAAACTCATTTAAAATATAACCATCGAGGTAGGTCAAAATGTGTTTCTTCCATTTGAGAGATGCAGAGCTCAGGCTTGACAAAAACCAAACATTCAGGCTTTGATTCCTATCCTGGAGAATCCAGTGAGGAGAGAGAGGGGCTGCTTTGGTGATGGTGCCAGAAGAGGTGAAGCCGGCTAGTAAAACAGGGAATCAATAGATGGATCTGGAACCTGGCAAGAAGTCCACGTGAGCATCAATACCCCCAAGATGGCTGCTGGAAGACCCTTGTGAGATTTCTGCCATGCAGAATGAGATTCCCTCCTGAAGCTAGGAGAAGCCCCAGATAGTCTCCAGGGACATTATCATCAGGCCCACCTGGGAAATTGATGGGTGGGGTAATCAATCAAAACAACAAACAGCTGCAACTCCTCCCATGCCATGAGCAAAGAGGTGGAATAATTAATGGTTTAAAAAGCAGGCGTGAAACCTTTCCCGCTCTCTTGGCTTCTGTACCCTGCTGTCACCGTGTTCCCCCTGCATGGAACAACATGCAAGTAAAACCTGGGCACTTATAATCTATAATGGGAAATTATAGTCTATAAATCGGCCCTCTTTATCACTCTTCAGCCCCTTACTCTCTACTGGGGACCCATGATCTGTTATTTTCTCCCATGTCTCTTCCCTCCCTACCTTAATAAATTACTGGCCTAATTAACCTGACGTGCTCGTGAAATTCATTTCTGCAGCATAGTCAAAGAACCTAGACAAAATCCGGTAACAGAGGGTCACTGCATTAGGACTGACCTGTATTCTGAGTCTGTTTTTAAACTGATTATAGGAAAAGCAAGCATAATACTATCCATTACTGAAGAGTGAGCAGAGGTATCACAGACCAACTGGAGTTTTCAACTAGTGCTGAGGGAGGTTAGTATAGGAAACAGGGAAGAAGGCTGAGGCCTGGCAGACCATATGGCCATGGGACCCCGCTTAGAAACCTCGAGGGGAAGGCTGCTGGAAAGATCCCATGAGACCCTGGCCATGAGATCCATTTGGAACTCTTTCTGGGGTCAAGGGGAAGCCCTGGATACCTTCAAACAGAAGGCCTCACCATTGGCCCTCTGAGAGCTAACAGGTGGGGCAACGGATCAGAACAGCAAACAGCTGAGGCCCCACCCCAACAATATGAAGGGGGAAGAATAAAAGCCTTAAAAAGGCCTAACCTGGGGCCCTCACCCTGCAGCATGCCCACAGTCTATGGCACAGACTGTGTACTTTTCTAGTTTCCTTGTTTCTTAATAAACTCTTTACTCCCTTGCCTACCCTATGGCATGTACTTAAATTCTTTTATGCAACTTAAGCCAAGAACCTAGAAGCCCAGAACCCAGAGCCTTCTGCCAACAGTAACAGGAGAAGAGGAACTTTGCCAAATAAAAATGACAGCAGGAGACATATTAGGAATTTTAGTAATTTTAAAAAGAGTGACAATGGTATCCAGGTTATGTTTTTTAAAAGTCTTCATGGGAAGCAGATGTGGCTCAAGTGATTGGGCATCTGTCTACCATATGGGAGGACCCGGATTTGATCCCCAGGACCTGGTAAAAAGGCAAGCAGGAGAGCCGGGCCTGCACGGCAAGATAATGATGCAGCAAAAGAGAGACACAGGGGAGTCAAGGCGAGACACACCAGAAACCAGGAACTGAGGTGGCGCAAGTGATAAGGTGCCTCTCTCCCACATTGGAGGTCCCTAGGATCAAATCCTGGCAAAGCCTGGAGGAGAAAAATGAGAAGAGAAGGCAAGAAGCAAGCAGGGTTGCGGGGGGGTGGGGAGAAAAAAAAAAGTCTTCATGATTTAGAGATACATCCAGAAGTATTTATAGATGAAATGATACAAAGTCTGCTATTTCCTTCTGGATAATATTGTTGAGAGGAGGAAATTCATGAGGGCATAGATGAACAATTTTGGCCATGATGGGGACAGGGGAATTAAAATATTATTCTCTCTTATTTATGTTGAAAATTTCTCTTACATAAAGTTAAAGAAAAAGGACAGTGGAAGAAAGAAAGAAGATTGGATTCTGATCACAACTCATGCATGATGCTTGCCAACCTAACAGTTCCACAGATAAATTAAAACGTGTGGTGCTAAGAGCTAAACCTAACATAGGAACAAAGGGCAACATAAGTTCAAAAGGGGAGAACGGTGGAGCGGATGTGGCTCGAGCAGTTGAGCACCTGCTTCCCACATGGGAGGTCCCAGCTTCAGTTCCTGTGTGCCTCCTAAAAACAAAAAAAACAAGCAAGAAGCAAATGAATGAAAAAACCAACTCAGGGGAGCCAATGTGGCTCAGTGGTTGAGTGCCAGCTTCCCACATAGAGGTCCCGGGTTCAATCCCTGGCCCAGTACCTGAAAAAAAAAAAAAAAGAACATATTGTATGAGAGTGAAAGAATGCTTTACACAGGGGGACTAAATTTGCATTTAGGTCTAGAAATGTGAGTAGGAGTTGCTAGACAGAAAGTGGTGGGATAATATTGCAAGTGGAAGCAATCAGCATGTTCAAAGACCTAGAATTGTGAACGGACAGGGCAGGTTCAACGGCTGGTGGTAAGCCCAGTATGGCCAGAGTGAAGGGTGTGTGGGTACAGGGTGGGGAGTGAGGAGTGGAGTTGTGAGGATGGGGTAGACTTTGAAAAGCCTCCTATACCAGGCTGTTTCCTGTAGTAGACAGAAGCGAGTCTGCAGAGACTTTCAAACAGGAGAGTTATATGGTTCAGTTAGATTATATTTTAGAAAGAGACAGCCCTAGTGACTAGCAAGAGTGGAAAACATCCCACTCGGCGGGGAGCCCGGTGGCAGGGACACCAATAGGGAAGTTGTTGATGCAACAAAATGCACACAGGAAAGGAGACAATGGCGCCAGAGGGACATTATCAGAGCATTGCTTTGTTCTGTCTTCTAAATAATTACCCTTTCTTCTTGACTTTCACAAACATCCCAGTCACTCCTTACTAGATAACCAGTCTAAGCTCTCAATCCTCTTAACAACGAAGGTAGCACCTAGAAAATCCAGATGCTTAAAGGAGAAGAGGGGTAAGAAAAAGACTAGGTAAACGGTGCTTGACACCTCTCTTGTTTTCTGCCTGGGCACTTGCTAATGTAGTACTAGGGGTTAGGCACACAGCAGGCAATTAATAACTACTCCTCTGGGCAGTCACATATTATTATGTCTTTTTTTTTTTTTTTTAAGATTTATTTTATTTATTTATTTCTCCCCCGCTCCTCATTGTTTGTGCTCGCTGTCTCCTCTCTGTGTCTGTCTTCTCTTTAGGAGGCACCAGGAACCAAACCTGGGACCTCCCATGTGCGAGAGAAGTGCTCAATCACTTGAGCCACCTCTGCTCCCTGCTTTGTTGTGTCTCTCATAGTGTTTCCTCTTTGTGTCTCCTTGTTGCGTTACCTTGTTGCATCAGCTCACCACGCCAGCCTGTCATGCCAGCCCGTCAGGTCAGCTTGCTGTCTTGCTTGTCTTCTCTAGGAGGCACCAGGAACCGAACCCGGGACCTCCCATGTGGTAGGCGGGTGCCCAAATGCTTGAGCCACATCCGCTTCCCTTATTATGTCTTCTGATGCAATATAAAAAGGTACCAATATCACCTATGATATATTCTAGCCAAAAATATTTAATCGGAATTCATTAACCTTTTGAATCTAATTTGTGGTTTACAGGAAATACAGGGGAGAGAGGATCAAGCTAATGTACACATCAATCTAGCAATCAGAAAAAAACAGAAGGTGGGAAATTGACTTAGTCTCTTCAATAAGTCAGTGTCATGCAGTAACAGACTGGCTAGATTAAAAAGAGATTTAATCTATTAAAACTAGATAAACTAATCCATTATAACCAGATATAATGGATTGAATCCTCTTGAACAAACCAAATGATAAAGGGCATTTTGGGAAATGGATATTAATTGAAATAAAATTTATTAAAGTGGAAAGGTGGAGATCATTGACTGAAAAAAAGCAGGTATGTACAAAAAGATATTTACAGTATAGTCTAATTTTGGTTAAACATTACAAAGGTAAAGATCTAGAAGGATATGAACTCATGTGATGGTCTCTGTGTAGTGGGACTATGACACCTTAGTTTTGCTTTTGTGAATTTCAAATTTTTTGCTTATTTTTTATTTTGCTTATCTGTATTTCCATTTTTTATTACTGCCTATATACTGCTTCTGTAGCAATAAGAGGTCATTCAAATATGTTTTAAAAATACTTTTTTAGTTCAGTAGGCTGCACTCCATTTTATCTCCAGACCCTCTGATTTCTTGCAGTTTATTCATTATAATAAAATGACACTGCCACAGAAAAGAACATGCTTAATTGGTTTAATTGTGAGTGGAATTCAATTTCAGATACAACATTCCTAAGTTAATTATTCATTGGAATTAATATATTTTGCACCAAATGATGTCTAATAGCATATAGTCAGTTTATGCCCAGCAATTCTGTTTTTGCCTCATTCTATATTCCAACTCTTTATTTGCTGTTAAGCATTTTTGACCATTCAAAAAATACCTCTTGGAGTGGATATGGATCGAGCCGTTGAATGCCTGCCTCCCACATGGGAGGTTCTGGGTTCAGTTCCTGGTGCCACCTAAAAAAAAACAAAACAGACAACAAGCAATGAGGGGGAAAAACTAGCAAAAACCACGAGCAAAAACAGAAGAGCATGTGAATATTCCCGCTGTCCTAATTTTGTGATAATCAGGGTAGGCTAAACATTTGCTATATTAGAAACCATGCATGTGTTCCCAGACCTTTTTCTCCCTAGGTCTGGTTTTTAGAATGCTGGTGATAAACTAAGCCTGATTTATTATATGACCATCCTGTATGGGAAATGACCTGGACTCTAACTCCAGGTCCCATGCACAGGTGTGCCACCAGGCCCCATGAGCGAGTGAGACCCCCAGGCCCCGTGCATGGGTGCACTGCCAGGCCCTGCGAGCCACACAGCAAGATGATGCTGTAACAGGAGAGTGACACAAGGGACAGCCAAGACAAGATGCGCTGAAAAACCAGGAACTAAGGTGGCGCAGGTGGTAGGACACCTCTCTCCCACATCGGAGGTTCAGAGGCTCAAATCCCAGCGAAGACAGGAGGAGAAGAATGAGAAGAGAGGGCAGGAAACGGACACAGTTGCCCAGTGAGTGGACACAAAAACAGCAAAAATGGGGGAGGGGGTAAAAATGGATAAAAGTAAATAAATAAATAAATCCTTAAAAAAAAAAGTATAGGGGAGTAAGATATGGACTATAGTTAGTAGTAATACTTTGACGATGCTCTTTCATAATTTAACAAATGTTTCACAACAATGCAAAGTATTTGTGGTGGGGAGATGTGTGGGAGCCCCGTATGATGTTATACATGTTTGTTTTGTAAGTTCACAATGTTTACTGAACACTCATTGTTTATGTATGTTCATGTATGAATGATTTGCTTCAATAAATTGTTTTAAAAAAAAACGAGCAGGGAGCAGATGTGGCTCAAGCAGTTGGGCTCCTGCCTCCCACACGAGAGGTACTGGGTTAAATTCCCGGTGTCTCTTAAAGAAAACAAACAGACAACAAGCAAAAACAATAAGCATACAACAAGCAAAAAATACTAAAAAACATGAAATTGTACACTTAAAATGTGTGAATTATAAGGTTTGTGAGCTATATGTCAATAAAATTATTTTTTTTAAAAACCTCTTGATTATTACATATGGGAAAAGTTAAGTTAGAAGATTTGGTCTTTCTGTTCCTTTAACCTTATAGTTTGGAAACAAAGTCATATGTTTCTGTCCTCTTTTTCATTTCCTTCTTTGGTTGAAGCAGATGACCCAGTTACTCTTTCCCGATTATAAAGTGATTATATGCAGGCAGTGGTGCTGTTGCTATTTCTACTTCTCAGAGTTCTATGGAGCAGAAATAGCAGTGGACTTGGGGATAGCATACTCGGATTCCAGTCCCAGTCCAGTCACTACCTACCTTAGTTTTTCACATATGTAAGATGAAGAAGCAAGGCTGGATGACATCTAGAGTTTCTTCTAGCTCCAAATTCCATAATTCTAAAACATTGTTTTCTTATATATTTCCCAAAATAAGATCCTCTAAGACAAAACAAAACAACAACAAAACCATAATTATACATAGAGAGAGTGTGTGTGGTTTTAGCCAGTGAGCAATCTGTATGAATGGCATCCCATAATTGCCATATGATTACTTCATAAAGTGAAGAGACTGACACCAACAGCTATAGTTATTTTTTACATTTCCAGATCAAATAAAAGCAGTAGATTGCCTCTAGTTCTACTGATGATCCAGTAGATTCCAAAACAACCACAAACTCAAGTGGACTCCTAATAAGCTGGTAATATATAAGATGTCCTATTATCCATCACAAGGACATACAAGTTCATAATTCAGGTTAGATCATGTCAACAAATATAAGGTATATTTCTTTTATTTTCATGGGCCTTGGAGCCAGGCTGACTTGGGTTCAAATGTCAGTTTTGACACTTTCTGGTTATGTGACCTTGGGCAGTTACCTAACCTTTCTAAGCTTTATGCTTCCCTTCTGTAAAAAGCCTGACTCAGGAGGGAGTAAATAAATAAATAAATAAATTTATTTTAAAAGTATTTGAGAAGGTATTTATTTCCCCACTCCCTTTCCATCATTTTCACCTTCTGAGAGATTCAGAGATGGCTTTCATCTCTTTTACCTGATTGCTTTGATATTTTCCTTCATGTCTCAAAAAAAAAAGAAGCTTGTAATGCTACTAGTTGGTTTTAGTCTTAGTTATTATTTATTCCCTGGGAATTGGAGATCCTGGAATATAGCTATTTTAGTTTTCCAGCTGCTGATAACACACTCCCAACCCAAAACGGGTTGGCTTAAACAACAGAAATTTCTTGGTTCCTGGTTTCAGAGCATTATGGCTTGCTTCCTCTTGGGGTTGGTAGTGTTCTGGATGACTGGCAATCCTTGGGTTCCTTGGCTTTCCCATCCATAGCAATGTCCTCTCCTTTCTCTTCTGGATTCCTGCTGGCTTCTGACTTCCAGCTTTTCCCCATGGCTTTCTCTTTATAAAGTCTCCAGTAATAAGCCTAAGACCCAACCCCGTTCAATTGGCCACACCTTAAGTAAAAATAACATTCCCAAAGGTCCTATTTACAATGGGTAACATCCACAGGAATGGGATTAAGATTAAGAACAAGTCTTTTCTGGGATGTATAACTCCATCTACAATAATAGCATTTGGCTCTCTTTCCTTTCCTTGTCCTTACCGCCCCACACTTTCCACCCCTCCATTCACCCGTTATAATTATATTATAATTTTAGTTAGATCAATAATCAATGTTTACATTATTATGACCATGTAAAATGCCATCAGAGTTGAGTCAATAGTAGACTATGATCAAGTCTAGAACTAGAGTGAGACCAGCAAGGAATCTCGGGAGTAAGGTGCTTTTAGGAGGCATCCCTCTCAGGGCTGACCCTGAAATCGTACAACCCTGGAATGGGTGCCTCCTGAAACTTTGTTCCTGGTGCCTTGCTTGCCACACACTAGTCCTGGACCTGACCGTGATTATTTTTTTAATCTATTTCTGTATTACAAATTACCCCAAACTCAAAGGCTTAAAGAACTGTTTGTTTTGCTCCTTGTTTTGTGGGTCAGGAATTTGGGAAGGGCTCAGTTACTCCACATGGAATCACCTGAGCAGCTGGGTCTGGAGGACCCACTTCCAAAAGGGCTTATTGACTCATCTGACTGGTGCCTTGTTACTTCTTGGCTTCTCTCTCTCCATATGGCACCACCTTTCAGTGTCTCTCCACATGGCCCCTCACCCTTTAGGGTCTCTCCTCATATGTGGGCTTCTCACAGCATGGTGGTCTCAAGACAGAGACATTTTGGACAGCCATTGGCTTCAAAAGGGCAGGAAGCAGCAGCTGCTAGGTCAAGAAAAAGCACAATGTCAGCTTCTCCTGTATTCTATTCTATTGGCCAAAGCAGTGACATGGTCAGCTTCAAAGGGGTGTGGGAATAGATTCTTCACCTCATGGTTAGGGAGTGGAAAGATAACATTATAGAAAGCCATATGACTTGGGAGATAGTGTGTTGACTCCATCTTTGCAAAATACAATCTGCCACACTTTCCTAGGAACATTTTTGTTTCCCTGGAGCAAATAATTGAATGGTTTGATTTGTTTTAATGGTTAGTATCTTTTTAATAATTCAACCCAAACTGGTCACCAATCGCCTTAATCTTATTTTAAGACATTCAGATGCAGGAGGAATTCTATCAATTTCAGCTTCCTGAAGAGGTCTCTCTTAGACAAACTCCAATCAGAACCGGGGCTGCCATCCTGGGATCTCCTTTTATTATCTTGGGAATTCCTTCATTTCTCTCATGTGTAGAATTCCCCATTTGCTGTATGTATTAGCCAAAGGGGTGCTGATGCAAAATACCAGAAATCTGTTGGGTTTTATAAAGGGTATTTATTTGGCCATAAAGCATAAATTACTTCCCTCACCAAAGTCTATTGCCATGTGTTAGAGCAAGATGGCTGCCAACATCTGCCAGGGTTCAGGCTTCCTGGGTTCCTCTCTTCCTGGGGCTCATTTCTCTCTAGGCTCAGCTGCTCTGTTTTCTCCACAAGGCCAGCTGTAGACTATCAGGCAACTGGCTCTGTCTCTCTTCCCGAGGCTCAATTCTCTCTGGGCTCAACTGCTCTGCTCCTCTGTGTGCTTACTTCCTGGGCTCCAGCTCAAAAACTCCAGCATCAAACTTCTAACATCAAAACTCCACCATCAAAACTCCAACTAACTCCTCTGCTCTGCTGTGTAGTTTTATCTGAGTCCCCACCCACCAAGGGGGCGGGGACTCAACATCCTACTGACATGGCCCAATCAAAGCGCTAATCATGATTTAGTCACACCCAGGTACAGACCAGTTTACAAACATAATCCAATATTTATTTTTGGAATTCATAAACCATATCAAACTGCTACACTGTATCTCATATGTATCTTGTTTCTTCCTCTTTTTTTTTTTTTTTGTTTGTTTATTCCTTTATTTTGAGAACACCTTAAGTAGCTTCCTGATAAAGGATACACAGATTAATTTTTTGAGTCTCTGCATTCTACGCTCACAGTTGATCAGTCATTTGGCTTGGTATAGAATTCTCAGTTGAAAATAATTTTCCTTCAGACAGTGTAAGGCATTTTTCCATTGTCTTTAAGCTTTCAGTGTGACAATGGAAAAGTCTGAGGCTGTCCTTATTCCTGATTCTTTCTTGTGTAAACTGTTCCATTCCCAACCTACAAAACTTTAAGAATCTTCTCTTTGTGCCCTTTGCTCTAATATTTCACAAGTCTGTCCTTTTGTATAGGTCTATTTTCATCTATTATATTGGGTACTTGGTGAATCCTTTGAATTTGTGAACTTCTTTCCTTCAGTTTTAGGAATTTTTCTTGGATTATTTCTCTGATGATTTCCTCCCTGCTGTTTTCTTCCTATGGAATTCCTGTAACACTAGACTGGTCTTCTAATTTTCTTTCTGTTCTCTCCCATTTTCTATTTCTGTGACTTTTTCTTCTACTTTCTGGAAGATTTCTTCAGCTTCATTTTCCAAGTCCCTTCTACTGAACTTTTCATTTTTGCATTTATATTTTTGATTTCTAGGGGCATTCTCTGAATTAAAAAAACAAACAAACATCCAGTTCTTGTTTCATGGTTGCTGATTGCTATCTCACTGCGCTGTCTCTGCTTTCTTCAAGTTGATTTTTTTCTGATTGCTTGTCCTAGTCCATAGCTTTGACATTAGGGGCTTTCCTCTGATGACAGGAATCCCCAGGCATCTGTTTTTAGATCAGAGTAGGATGTGGGGAGACTGAAAAGCTGATTTGAAGCTTTGGGTGCATATGCATGAACCTTACTCATAAGATTCTCTGTAATTGGCCTGGCTGAGCCATTTAATTGAGGGGAATTTCAATCTCATTACCTTTGGTTCCTCCATTTTGCTAAATTCCTTGCTCCTGCCCATCTGCTTTCCAGCTTCTAAAATTGTGTTGCTATTGTCTCCTCACCCATTTTCCCTGCCCTTGTTGGTTTATGCCTTTTTAAAAATTCCTTTACTTTGGTATTACTTTTGTTTTAGTGGGCAAAAGTAAATGTCCAGAGTCAAAAAATCTCTAGGCCTGAAATTAATAGGTTTTGTTTCATTTGTTGTTTGTTGTTCTGACTTGAGCACTCAGGCCTGGCTCAGTTCCTTGGGTAAAATGTGCTTTTTCACTTCTCATTTGACTTTCAGAGTTTGGGGTGTCCTGAAATTTCTCTTTAGACCTTTTAATAACACAGAGACACTATTGACATGTTCTACCAGCCCGGACAGGTGTCATGGTGTGCTACCTATGAGTATCACCAGCTATCTGGCGATGTGGAAGGAGTTTGTCACCAGCTAGCAGGAAACTGCATGTGGTTTCCATCTTAGCTTCATGATGTTTGTGCTCTTTTTGCTGATCCATACCACAAAATGAACTCTAATTACAAAAACTTCTTGTGAATTGGACTTGCATCATGTCAGGAAAAAGTCCTTCCAGTAATCTAGTTCATTGGAAAGCTGTGGTGCCAGGAAGCCACTAAAAGGTCTTCAGTGGAGCCATATTTAGACACAGACTTTCTGCTTGGGATTGGGTGTCATTGGTCTTAGGGTACAAGCTCTGAGCCCTGGCTGCATGTGAGATCAGCTATAGAACTTGGCGGGGGTGGGGGTGGGGGTGGGCAGATGATCCCTAGCTCTACTCCAAACCAATTAATTCAGAATACCTGGAGATGGGGCACAAACAGTGGTATTTTTTTAAGCTCTCCCAGTGATTGTAAATGCACCAGTGTTAAAAGCCCTGTCTTAGGGGGCATACTGGAGGAAAATGCTTGGCTGAAGCTTTTGGGGCCTCCCTGGAAATTGTGAAGGTAGCTCCTTCTTTGGATTGGGCAAAAGGAGAGTATGGCCATTGGGCAATTTGATGTAATTATGAATTCCAAAAATATAATTGGATCATGCTTGTAAACTGATCTGTTAATCTGGGCATGATTAAGTTATGATTAGGGCATTGACTGGGCCATGTCAGTAGGGCGTTGAGCCCCACCCCTTGGTGGGGAGGGGAATCGAATATAAAAGGCAAGGCAAAGGACAGAGGGAGCAGTTTTTGAGAAGCAGCTGTGATGTCGGAGTTTTGAGGTTGGAGAGAAGGCCCCAGGAGAAGAGAAGCGAGCCGTTCGCCTGATAGTCTACAGTTGGTCTTGTGGAGGAACCAGAGATGCTAAGCCCAGAGAGAAACGCAGCCCCAGGAAGAGAGGAACCCAAGAAGCCTGAACCCTGGCAAACGTCGGCAGCTGTCTTGCTCCAACATGTGGCAATGGACTTTGGTGAGAGAAGAAACTTACGCTTTATGGCCTGGTAACTGTGGACTTCCACCCCAAATAAGTTCCCTTTATAAAGACCAACCCATTTCTGGTATTTCGCATTAGTGTCCCTTTGGCCGACTAATACAGAGAGGAACCAAGCCTGCCTCACAAATTCCAAGAACCAGGAAATGAAACAAACAAAAAAATCTTTGTACATGAATCCTTCTAAGAAAGTTGTTTTGACATATGCATGCCTTTTAAAGAACTCATCCCTTGGCTAAGACAAGGAATGCTGGTATAGGAATTACACAGCAATCCTGATTTCATGCTTAAAACCTTGGGCAGGTGGTATGACATTTCTATCTAAGCCTCAGTTTTCTCAGCTATAAAAAGGGGATAAAAATATCATAGTATTCAATAAATGGCAATTCTTATACTTTTTAAATAATAAAAAATGAAAATATAATGACAGGGGAGCAGATGTGGCTCAGTGGTTGAGT
>JAQZBX010079854.1:0-13919 GCA_029593785.1 Cabassous unicinctus
GAGGATTGCCCGCAAGCCACCACCATAATGCTGCAGGGGTTAAAGTAAGCCTGATCCTTCCAACACATTGATTTTAGGCTTCTAGCCTCCAAACTCTGAGCCAATAAATTTCTGTTGTTTAAGTCAACCAGTCTGTGGTGTTTGTCATAGCAGCCCTAGCAGATTAAGACCTATGTATATTCCACTTTGTTTGTTTGTTGCTTCCACCTTTTGGCCATTGTGAATAATGTTCAGTAAATAATGTTACTATGAACACTGGTGTGCAAATACCTGAGTCACTGTTTTCAACTCTTTTGGGTATATACTAGCACTGGAATTGCTGGGCCATATGGTAATTCTATGTTTAACTTTTTGAGGAACTGCTGAACCATTTTCCACAGTGGTGGCACCATTTTATATTCTGAAGTTTTTTGTGTTTAAATGTTTTTGGGCTCTGTTCTGAGATGCAGTTAAATTACTTGGAAGTGATTTGATCCTTTTGAACCTTACTTTTAAACTTTGTTAAGATGCCCAGAACCTTTAGCCAAGGACTAATTTGGCCCTACAACTAAGGTAACACTCTTTGGAGGATTTTACTTGATGCCTGTGTATTAGGAGGTCTTTCCACTCTGCCTGGGGAACACTAACTATTTCTGGCCCTATATGAGCTCCAAGAATTGTCCTGCTTCCTCTTTTCGGGTGTTTTTTTCCCGAAAAACTTCTGGGAGTTCCCTCACGTATATAAACTGATCAGCACTTAGTCAAAGACTCCAGTGCTCTCTTTTTGGTACACTACTCTGTGAATTTGAGCTACTTTGAGCTCCCTGAACTCTGAACTCTGTCTCCTCAATTCAGGGAGTGCCTCTGGGTTATGTAGGCTCTGTTTGCATGTCCCATCCTTGAGATACAGTCTGGAAACCCCCCAGGCAGTGTTCTGGGGCAGAGACTTGCCTCTCCTCATTTGTTTCATTTCAGGGATCACTGTTTTCTGCTGCCTATTGTCCAATGTCTGAATATCATTATTTCATATATTTTGTCCACTTTTTTTAGTTGTTTAGGGCTGAGGGTAAATCCAGTCTCTAATACTCCATCATGGCCTGTGGTAGAACTTATCCAACTGGGAATTTTATATTAGGGGTTCTTGCTGGCAGAGTGTGGCACCACGGTCAAGAACACCAGATCCATCACCCGGGCCACCTGCATTCAAATCGTGATGCTTGCCGAGAGCCTAGGGCAATTGTGTAGACTTCCTCTACCTCAGGTTCCTCACCCGAAAATGGGGATAATAAGAGTATCTACCAATAAGGTTGTTGTGAGGATAAACGAGTTTATTATATGTAAAGTGCATAGAAAAATTTAATGCTTTTATTATTGTTTACTGCATTTACTTGAGACCTGTAAAACAGACAGAATTATTTTAATAGCTTCAACATATGAAGAAATATTCCATTAATAACCATTAATATAATGGTCTCAATATATAAATCCTTGTGTATGAATTTTGGAGTCAGAACCAAAATCTTTCTCTTTCTGAACACATAATTTCTTGGTGGACAGAGGAAGTTTGCTATGTAATGACACCACAGCACTATTATGTAACATTCTCAGGTTCCATTTATGCTTTGGTCTTAGCGTGCTTATCCCTTCTTTTGCCAATGCTTACTTTTAATCTAAATAACAGTCTACAAGGAGAAGATGTCTCTGGTTGATAGAAGATGGATTTTACAGGTCAGAAAGACCCAAGTCCTACTTCTCAGGAGCTTCTCAATTGTGTCACTTTGGGAAACTGCACTGAGCCTCACTTCCCTCATATGTAAAATGAGGATTAGAATACCTACCTAATTGTGTTGTTTAAACCATTTAAAAGGAAATCATGTATATAAAATTCAGGCTTAATTCTAAGTGTTCAGTAAGTGTTTCCCTTCTTTCCTTGAGTTCTTTCCTGTTAGTTCTTAGAAAGATCAAGGCTACACCACTGATATCAGTGTTAAGTAGATGAACAACTCCTTAGTCTATGCTCTCCTTCTTCCTCTTAGTAATTCAGCCTATGGCTGCCCAGCTAAAGACATTTCCCAGCCTCCCTTGCTTGTAGCACTGTGGCTAAATGAAGATAATACCAATGAATATGTGTAGAAGTGATGTGTGCAGCTTCCAGGTTACTTCCTGGAAGACAAAACCACAATGTGGTACCATTTCACACGCACTAGAATGGCTTCTATTAAAAACAAAAACAAGGGCCACTCTCCCATGGGACTGAGGTAGGGTCCTTTTTCTCCTCAGCCAGGGTTAGAGGCCAACATCAGCCCTCGAGGATCATTGCTGGGGCTGCCGCGAGCTGGGCAGTCTTGTTTTCCTACCTCAGACATTTGAAAAAAACAATAACAAAAACAAAAAGTAATGGGTGTTAGAGAGGATGTGGAGAAATAGGAACTCTTGTCCATTGTTGGTGGGAATGTAAAATGGTGCAGCCTCTGTGGAAAACAGTTTGGCTATTCCTCAGAAAGTTGAGTATAGAATTACTATATGACCCAGCAACCCCGCTTCTAGGTATATACCCAAAAGAATTGGAAGCAGGGAGTTGAACAGATTTTTTGTACATCAATGTTGATAGCAGCATTATTCACAGTTGCCAAAAGATGGAAACAACACAAGTGTCCATCAACATATTAATGTATAAATAAAATGTGATACATACATACAATGAAATATTATTCAGCTGTAAAAAGGAATGAAGTTCTGATACATGTGACAACACAGGTGAAACTTGAAGACATCATGTTGAGTGATATAGGCCAGCCACAAAAGGACAAATATTGCATGATCTCACTGATATGAAATAATTAGAATAAGCAAATTCATAGAGTCAGAATCTAGAATACAGGTTATCAGGGGCTAGGGTCAGGGTAGGAAATGGGAAGTTAATTCTTTTTTTTTTTTTTTTCAGGTACTGGGGGCCGGGGATTGAACCCAGGACTTCGCATGTGGGAAGCTGGCACTCAACCACTGAGCCAAACTGGCTTTCCTGAGTTAGTTTTTTCGTTTGCTTTGCTTGTTGTTTTTGTGGGAGGTGGGCGCTCAAATGCTTGAGCCACATCTACTCTCGAAGTTAGTTCTTAATTGGTGCAGAATTTCTCTTTGGATTGATGGAAAAGATTTGGTAATGTATAGTGTTGATGGTAACACAATATTGTGAATGTAGTTAACACCACTGAATTATATATCTGAATGTGGTTGAAAGAGGAAACATTAGGTGGTATATATGTTGCTAATATAAAAATTAACAACACCAACAAAAACAGCCATAGGACTATACAACACAAACTTTGAACCCTAATGGAAACTATGAGCTATAGTTTACAGTACAATTATAGCAATATTCTCTCATCAATTGTAACAAAGTTATCACACTAATGCAAAATGTTAAAAATGGGGGCGAGTGTATGGGAACTCTGTATTTTCTGCATGATATTTTTGTGAATCTACAACTTCTCTAATAATAAAAAATATTGCATTGTGTCTCATAAAACCCAGTCATTATCACCAATTAACTTCTGTGAGAAAGTGTCTGCTATATCATGGCGCTTGTTGAAACTCTGCATAATGTAGAAATTGCTGCACCATGTTTCTCACAGATAATGCACGTGACCATGAAAAATCTCCAATTCATCTTTAGCCTCTCCATTATTCTGGTAACAGCAAATGTTTCTGATTTTTCAGAATCAGAAATAGAACTTGCCATGGGAATGTCAGAATATTTGGAATTTGGACTTCCCCAAGGAATCATCATATCTTTAGTAAGGTCTTTAGTCTAGCTTTATACATGCAATAGGTTTTAGGGATAATTATCCTTGGCAGTCTTGAGTTTCTTTTGGGTGGACTAATAACATGAACCAACATTTTCAGATTCATTATTAGTCATTTAAAAATAATCCATTTTTAAGTTCTGTCATAGGTTCTTTCTCTAACTGATGCAAAACTTTGTCAGGAGTTGCTGAAGGCAAAATTATGAAATATACTGTTTGTTTTTGGCACCCATCTACATCCCCTTTAAGCATCCTCCTTTGTCCAATCATCCCATATTTTTCTCAGGGCCAACAGGTTGTTGTTTCTCCTCTCAAAGGTACATTATGGGTCTTGAAGTTTTCAAAGGCTTCAAGCCACTAAAAGTCCTGCAGAATGAAAATGGATAGATGTTTGTTATTATGAAAGGACGTGAAATGAGTTTATATATGTTTGTGGCACAAGTGAGTGGTTTATGTGCTCATAGGTGTGGAATTTTTGGGTGGGGCAGAGTAACTTCCTGGGGATCCTTAGACAACCTAGTACAAAGTCAGCAGAGGATAGTCATCTCAGCCATTTTGTACAGACTTGTCCTCAAAAACCAAGAGCTTGCTCTTTTCTCTCTGCCTGTTCTGTGGCTCACTGTAGGAGCCCCTCATTGGGTGTGAGAGCGTCATCATCTCTGCCTGTATTTGGGTATCTGCCCATGTCTAAATGGCTCTTCTAAGAATGGGAGCTGGGTCTTGGGAAGATGCCAAGAAGTAGTAATGGTACCTCAGACTCGAACATGTACCTGAATGGTGGGCTTATATCAGTGTGGTTTGGGTGAGGTGAAGATATCTTTTTTTTTTTCTTTAGAGCCATAGAAATTTTAACCAAAATAAACATCATGATTTTGTACAGTGAACACAAAACAATATTTAATATTATAAATATGTAGCACAATTTAAAGAAAAAAAAATCCTTACCTGTATCCAATTGGTATCTTTCTCATTCTTTTCATTTTCTTTCTGTTTTGTTCCATTAGGCTTTCTTGTTTTTTTTCCCCCTTTATTCAAAGACTCTGGCTATTTCCTCAAATTTACTGGCTCAGAGCAAGTTCCCTCAGACTTGCTTTCTGATTTGGTACATAAGGGATCCCCTCAGAACTCCTAGTTCATGCTACCATGCCTCAGAGAGGCAGTGTGGAGTTTTGCACCCTGACTGTGGCTCTATGTCCTCATTCTGTATCCTGGTCATTTCCACCTTTATACACTCCATCCCGAACAATCTTGATAGCCAGTATCTCACTAACTTTCACTATTTGTAAAATAACCCCAGATCAAGAATTTTTGTAATTCAGAACAATAATAGATTAGTTCAGTTTCTCAGTAGAGTTCTTGTTTTTAAGGATCTGATCTGACCCATTTTTAGAATACTTATTTAAACATTCCTAATTGGATTGCTTCTCCAGCTACCTGGCTACTCAGATTTCACCCCAAAACTCAAGTTTCTTCCAGATACTGTTGGGGGAATCACACCTTTTATCACCACCTCCAGGAAAGGAGTGCTACTGCATGGAGGGTAGCAAAAGATGCCAACCCACTCGAATACAGTTGTCAGGGCTGCCAAAAAAGACCCATCTCACACAGGCACTGGATGGCACAATGTTTACTCATATAGAGGAGACAAAGCAAGAGTCAGCTTCACTATTGGACATCAGTTCCCCATCGTCACCTTGGGGAGATGGTCTCTGAGCATGTCTCTTTCTCTTGTGCTCTTGGTGGGGGACCCCCATCACTCCCAGCAGGGAACAGAAAGTAAGCCAGATCTCATAAAATGCAAATATCTCGCCAAACAGTCTCTAGTAAATGTTTGCACATACTCAGGGCAAAAGGGGAAGGAATATGCTTCCAGGCCACTATCTGCTAGGGGATGAGTTTTATCTCCAGACATTTCCCAGAAGGGAGTCAGTCCATGTTTGTCATCCCTTCATAGGAGCCAGGGTAACACATCTAATCCTGAGCATAAGGTTTATTTGTGGGTCCCAGGGAAAGGCAGCAGGCCATGCTCAGACCCTCCCCTACCATAAGAAATGACTATCCAAGTTCTAGTGCCTTGGCTTGACCTCTCTTATTGACTTCTTCTCTGACATTTTGATTTGGAGATAGCTGTATTCATCCTCTTCAAAAATCTATGCTGAATTCCTTACTCATAGATTTTCTCATCAATTCTCTTCTAATGGAAAGTTTAATACAGTGTCTTATCAGTGATAAAATACTTGCCAGTCCTGAAGAAACCTATGGAATCAGTAAATTTCTACTTCTTTGCATAATGACTTTCAAAGAAGAGAAGGAAATATTTCTATGGGGCTTTATCTGTAATGCAGGTTCTCCCATGCTCAGATACTCTAAGGCACTTCCCAGCAGAGGGCTGGGGTGTCAAGTGAAAATTCAAGGAAAGAGCATATTTCCCCTGTGACTTTCCTCTTCAAGACTTATTCCTTTGTTAGAAGTAATTGCATAGATTTGCAGTGTACATTTTAACAATCCGGAGTGTTAAAAGTCATATTTGGTTAAAGCCAAACAAAATAAGACTGGGATACAAAAATAACTGAAATTCTATCAAAAAGTATACTTATTATTAAAATTTTATTAAAAATTTTAGGTATTGAAATAAAAAGCTTTTGACATTAACATGCAGGATAATCAGTTTTGTACTGCTAGACTGCTCCTGCATATTTTATCTTTGTAACACAGGCATACCTCGGAGATATTGAGGCTTCAGTTCCAGACCACCACAATAAAGCAAAAATCTCAATAAAGGGAGTCACAAGAATTTTTTGGTTTCCCAGGGCATAAAAAAAGCTATGTGTATACTATACTGTATTCTATTAAGTGTGCAATAGCATTAAGTCTAAAAATAATGTACATACCTTAATTAAAAATTCTTTATTTCTAAGAAATGCTAACCATCATCTGAGCCTCCAGCGAGTCGTAATCCTTTTGCTGGTGGAAGGTCTTGCCTCTATGTTGATGGCTGCTGAGTTATCAGGGTGGTGGTTGGTGAAGGGTGGGGTAGCTGTGGCAATTTCTTAAAATAAGACAACTATAAAGTTTGCTACATTGATTGACTCTTCCTTTCCTGAAAGGTTTCTCTGTAGCATGTGATGCTGTTTGATAACATTTTACACACAGTAGAACTACTTTCAAAATTGAAGTCATGCCTCTCAAACCCTGCTGCTGCCTTATCAGCTAAGTTTATGTAATATTCTAAGTCTTTTGTTGTCATTTAAACACTATTCACAGCATCTTCATCAGAAGTAGATTACATTTCAAGAAACCCCTTTCTTTGCTCATCTACAAGAAGCAACTCCTCATCCGCTAAAGTTTTATCATGAGATTGCAGCAGTTCAGTCACATATTTATGCTCCACTTTTCATTCTAGTTCTCTTGTTATTTCTATCACATCTGCAGTTACTTCTTCCACTGAAGTCTTGAATCCCTCAAAATCATCCATGAAGGTTGGAATCAACTTCTTCCAAACTCCTGTTAATGTAGCTATTTTGGCCTCCAACCATAAATCAAAAATGTTAATGGCATCTAGTATGGCCAATCCTTTCAAGAAGGCTTTCAATTGACATTGATTGCCCAGATCCATCAGAGAAAGCACTACCCATGGCAGCTATAGCCTTATGAAAAGTATTTCTTCAATAATAAGACTTGAATGTCAAAATTACTCCTTGATCCATGGGCTGCAGAAGTGGATGTTGTGTTAGCAGGCATGGAAACATTAATTTTGTACTTTTCTATCAGAGCTCTTGGGTCACCAGTGCATTGTCAATGAGTAGTCATATTTTGAAAGGAAACTTTTTTTTTTCTGAGCAGTAGGTCTCAACAGTGGGCTTGAAATATTCAGTAAACCATGTTGTAAACAGATGTGCTGTCATCTAGCTTTGTTGTTCATTTTATAGAGCATAGGCAGAGTAGATTTAGCATAATTCTTAAGGGCTTTAAGATTTTCAGAGTGGTAAATGAGCATTGGCTTCAACTTAAAGTCACCAGCTGCATTAGCTCCTAAAAAGAGAGTAGCCTGTCCTTTGAAGCATTGAGCCAGGCATTGACTTCTCCTCTTTAGCTATGAAAGTCCTAGATGGCATCTTCTTCCAATATAAGACTATTTCATTTACATTAAAAATCTGTTATTTAATGTAGCCACCTTCATCACTTACATTTACTAGATCTTCTGGATAACTTGTTGCAGCTTCTACCTCAGCACTTGCTGCTCACCTGGCACTTTTATGTTATGGAGACGGCTTCTTTACTTAAATCTCATGAACCAGCCTCTGGCAGTTTTCAACTTTTCTTCTGTGATTCCTCACCTCTTTCAGCCTTCATAGAACTGAAGAGAGTTAGGAACTTACTTTGGATTAGGCTTTGACTTAAGGGAATACTGTGGCTGGTTTGATCATTTATCCAGACCACTAAAATTTTCTCAATATCAGCAATAAGGCTGTTTTGCTTTATCATTCGTACGTTCACTAGCACTTGTAATTTTCTTCAGGAACTTTTTCTTTGCATTCATAACTTGGATAATTGTTTTGTGCAAGAGGCCTAACTTTTAGTCTTTCTTAGCTTTCGACACGCCTTCCTCACGAAACATAATCCTTTCTAGCTTTTAATTTAAAGTGAGAGTTGTGCGAATTTCCCTTTTGCTTGAACGCTTAGAGGCCACTGTGGGGTTATTAATTGGCCTAATTTCAATACTGTTGTGTTTCAGGAAATAGGGATGCCCAAGGAGAGGGAGAGAGATGGGGGAATGGTCGGTCTGTGGAGCAGTCAGAACACACACAGCGTTTACCGATTAAGTTCGCCATCTTATGTGTGCATGGTTCATGTCACCTCAAAACAATTATGATAGCATCAAAGACCACAGATCACCATAACGGATAAAATAATAATGAAAAAGTTTGAAATACTGGAGAATTACCAAAATGTGACACAGAGACACGAAGTGAGTGCATGGTGTTGGAAAAACGGCACTGATAGATTTGCTCAACGCAGGGTTGCCACAAATCTTCAGTTTGTAAAAAGCACAAAATCTGTGAAGTGTAAATAAAGCAAAACACAATAAAATGAAGTATGCCTGTACTAAGCACATTGTCATATCTAAATGCGGTTGGTTGTCTTAGTTTTCCGGGGCTGCTGTATGTAACAAAGTACTTCAGAGGAGTTGGCTTAAGCAAAGCAGTTTATCATCTCACGGTTCTGGAGGCAATCTGAAATCAAGGTGTCAGCAGGGCCTTTCTTCCCTGAAGTCTGTGGGGTTCAGGCAGTGGCCGGCAATCCACAGTGCTCCTTGGCTGTGGCATAACTCATTCTCTGTCTCCATCAAGTGGATGTCTCTCTCTGTTCCTGTCTCTCACTTACTGTGTCCAAATTTCCTCTCCTTATAAGAATTCTGGTCATATTGGATTAGGACCCACTTTCATCGAGTTTGGCCTCATGTATCTGTATCAGGTGGTTCAGCATGAAATACTCTGATTGCCTTTGTTGAAACAGCCAGAGGTAATTTTCACTTTCTATGGAAAAATGAGAACAATCTGTTTCCTAAAGGAAACTCTCACAATAGTTTCTGGGTTAGGCATTACATGAATTTAAATGCAGTGGTAAACTTTAAAGATTAGGGATTTTTTACCCAACTTCTTTGACAACTACGCATAATTAAATGCAAAGTGATTTTTAAGAGCTGATACTATTCTTTCTACAACATCAAATTGAGGACAATTTTTAGTCAAAAAAGTTAACCATGGACTATAGTTAACAGCACAATTATAAAAATGTGCTTTCATCAAATGTATCACACCAAAGTAAGGTGCTAATAACAGGATGGCGTATGGGAATCCTGTATTTTATGCATGATTGTTCTGTAAACCCACAACTTCTTTAATTAAAAAAAAGATAAAAAAAAAGTGACTTTAAGAGCAAAGTTACTATAATGAGATATATGGTCTCCTTGTTATTCATGAAATTGCCTTGAAAAAATATTTACCTTATTAAGCCCCTCTATTACAAAGTCTTAAAATGATTGAATTGTGATATAATTAAGATTTTTACTACTATCATTATAATCAGCATATGGGTATAAATGACAAAAGGAACAATGACAAATAAAAGTTAATTGATTTTATTACCTTTTTTTTTTTGCTTTCGACCACAGTGTTTAGACAGTGCTGTCATTACTGTGAATCACAAAATAAAAATAAATTAAAAAATAAAGATTTCATGTGAAAGGCTATTTGGTAACTCTTTAATAAATGTCAAATTGATAAATCTGACTAGGAACAGAGGGTCAAATTGTCTTTGAAACTGCTATTTCATTATCAAAAGGCCTATAGAAGGCTACTTCCCATTTACTAGCTGATCATAAATGTGGTTTATTTACAGGCAAAGTTTGATTATTAAATGAGAATTAAGCCTGTGAGAAACAAATTATGATTGAATAATTTTAATAATAGAGTCATTAATGGCAATTGCTCAAAATTTTTAAAAGAGCTATGGTAAGATCATTGATGGCGTATGATTACTATGGCCTTATTCCCCCAAATCATTTTGGCATAAGCAAACTGTTCATCCAGACACTACATTTCCCAACCTTCCTTATATCCATATGTCTCCATGTGACTAGTTCTCATCAATGGACTGTGACTGGAAGTGATGTATGTTGCTTTTGGGCCAAGACTTTGATAAAATGAGGTTATGTAGAAAGCACATATATCTAGAGAACTGGCCAGTAAAACTAGTTCTGCAGCCCTCTACCATTTAGCAGCCCAGTAGTCCAGCACAAGAGAATCACAAAGAGCTGCTAATGAGAGAGAGGAAAATTAGATCAATGAGAGAAGCCTAGAGAGGGAGTGGTCAACTTTGTTAAATTTTACTGAGAAGTCAAGTCAGTTGAATGCTAAGAATTCAACATTGACTTTGACATGTTGTAGATTATCAGTGTAGTTGTTGTTTACTGGGGATACTTCACTGAGATGATGGAAACAAAAGCTTAATTTCCTGTTTAGTCTGGGTTGAAGAAAGAATGGGAGGTGAGCAAGTGGAGAAATTTCTTTGGAGAAATTTTTTTTTTTGGTGAATGACTTAGAAAAATGGGATGGTAGTAAAAAAATTACATGGGATCAAGAGAGTGTTTTTTTTATTTTATTTATATTTTTTTGTTTTTTTTAAAGAGGCTGTTATGTCAACACAAATGATCTAGTAGGGAGAAACTGATGCAGAAGCAAAAGGGGATGTCTTGGTTTGCCAGGCTGCCACACAATGGGTTGGTTTAAACAACAGGAATTTATTGTTGAACAGTTTCAGAGGCCAGAAGGCTTGCTTCCTCCCTGGTCAGTAGTGTACTGGCTGGCTGGCAATACTTGGATTCCTTGGCTTTGCTGTCACATGGTGATGTCCTCTCATTGCTCTTCCAGGTTTCTACTGACTTCAGGCTCTGGCTCCTTCCTGGCTTTCTTTGACTGTGTCTGAATTTCTTCTGCTTATAAAGAACTCCAGTAATCCAGATTAAGGCCCACCCTCAGTCAATTGGGCCATCCCTTAACTAAAATAACATCTTCAAGAGATCCTATTTACAATGGGTTCACACCCACAGGAATGTGGATGGATTACAAGAACATGTTTAAATGGGGGTACACAATTTGATCCACCACAGGAGATAATTGGAAAAGTGATGTCCTTGAGTAGGCCAGAGGGGATGGGATCATGTGATGAGAAAGGGGTTGGTCTTAGGAGCAGGGACATTTCTTCCACTGTAACAGGACAGAGAGTCAAGCCTGTGGGTTCAGCTGCAGAAAGGCTGGTGGAATTGGCGAGGATGATGAGAAGTTGTGGTTGGGGGAGCATTGGTGATCTGAGGAAAAATGAGGTGTGAAATAAAGATCTTGAAGATTACGAGAGTAATTACTAGGAAAAAGCAGTAGGATTTCCTGGCAGTTTTAAGTCCATTTGAGATTTGTGGTCAGGAATCTGTAGTGAGTCCAATTAGCATGGTTGTGAGAACATCTCCAGTAATATTCAGTCATTCCGGCTCAGGCAGATCACAGACTCACCCAAACTCCAACCACTAAGGGAAGGGAGCTCCCAACACACAACAGGGCTGGTTATCCTTGGCTCAGGACCTGGGAAGGGATTGCCATGAAGTCTGATGATGGCTGCGCAGTTGAACCATTACTAAGTCGGTGACTACTTAGCACAGAGGTCATCAACCCCCATGTGTCAGTTTGCTAAAGGCTGCTGGGAGCAATGTACCAGAAATGTGTTGGTTTTGATAACGAGAATTTATTAGGCTAAAAGCTTACAGTTCTGAGGCTGTGAAAATGTCCAAATCAAGGCATCATCAAGAGATGTTGTCCCACCACGTTGCAGCTATGAGTGCTCAGGCACATGGTAGGGCATAACTGCAGCTCTGCTGGTCTCTGCCTTGTCCGCTGGTCTCTCTGCTCTCCTCTGGGCCTCATTGCTTCAGCCTCTTGCTCTCTGTGGGCCTTCTCTTGCAGCCTCCTGGAGGCCTCTTTCCATGCTGCTGTGCTCTGCTGACTCCAGCCTCTGGCCTCCAGCACCTCTCTCTCTGTCTCTGCAGTTTTTTCCCCCAGTGTCTGTGGCTTTTTAGTCTTCCACTCATAAATGACTCCAGTACGAAGATTAAGACACACCCTGGGTCCCACAATCTAATCAAAGGCCCTTACATGAAGTGATCAAATAAAAACTGATCTAATCAAAAGGTCCCTTAACTGAATCTAACCAAAAAAGTCCCATCTACAATGGGTTTACAGGCAAAGGAATGGGTTTGCTTTAAGAAAAGGATTTTCTGGGGTCCACAAAATGAAACTGAGTATTAAAAATTAATAAATAACTAGAGTCACTGATTATATAAATATTTTCTTATTTTTAGTATAATTCTACTTGTTTAAACAATGCAATAAAGACTCTTCTCTCTTTGAAATCCTGATGTCTCAAGATTGGTCTTTGAGTGCATCAGGCTGATTACCCAGGTGTTTTGTTGAGCAAAAAAAGACTCAAACCAGCACACTCCATAGTGGGGGCAGTGATGTAAATGAAGTGGGCTTGTTTAAGACAATAGGGAATGGGTGTTGTGTTGCAAAATGGAGAGCGCATGATCTCTCTAAGGACCAGCAACAACTTACCTTGAGCCCATTGTTGCCATGTGAACTTGTGGGGCTGGTGATCCAGATCTTGCTATTTTTCAAGAGAAGCTGAAAATATGGATTTTTATTTGAAACACTCTTTCCTGAAAAACCATATCCATGTGTGGAGCAAGTTGCTACAACAGTGCGTCATGGGAACACAAGTTCAGGGCACAACAGAAACTTTCAACAAATGATCCCTTTATCACTTGCACAGAATAAAGAGCCCAGAGGGCAAATAATCTCTGTTACTCAGCACAAATAGCCCAAGAGAGCAGGGTAAGAAGTCACATCACAGCTAGTATCCCAGGGTGGCCGAAAACGGCTCAGGTCCAGGTTGATAGATGGTAGCTCTGAAGCAGGCTTCATGTAGGGAATGAATCGATGAATCTGGAACCTGGCAGAAAGAACCATGTGGACAACAGTACCCCAAGATGGCTGCTGGAAGATCCTTGCGAGATTTATCCTGGAAGCTAGGAGAAGCTCCAGATAATTCTCCCAGGACATTATCATTGGCCCCACCTGGGGGATTGATGGGTGGTGTAATCAATCAAAACAGCAAACACCTGGGACTCCCCCATGCCATTAGCCAAGGGGTGGAATAATTAACAGTTTAAAAGGCAGGCGCAAAGGTCAACTGGCCCCTTCTTCTCCTGCCCTTCTGTTCCTGTTCCCGACCTCTGTTGCCTTTCTGCCCCTCCTGCTCCTGTTCCCAGAGGCTCCTACCCTGCTTGGGGCCCTCATGGCTTCTGTGCCCTGCTCTTGTCATGCCCCCCCTCCCGCGTGGATCAACACGCAAGTAAAACCTGGGCATTTATAATCTATAATGGGAAATTGTAGTCTATAAATCAGCCCTATCACTTTTCAGCCCCTTACCCTCTACCGGCGACCCATGATCTGTTATATTCTCCCACTTCTCTTCTCTCCCTACCTTAATAAATTGCTGGCCTCACTCACCTGACATGCTCTGAAA
>JAQZBX010079855.1:0-13913 GCA_029593785.1 Cabassous unicinctus
AATTATAATTGAGATATTTATTCAGTAAAAAGAAAGGAGTGGCATAATAGGATAATATGTTTATATATAAATGTGCAAGCAATCCTCCATGGATGACGCCCACACCACTCACCTCCCCCAAGTTAAGAAAGGCTAAAGAATGATGAGTTAGAACAGTTGCTGTAGTTTGCTCTTTGGAATTCTCAAAAATAAACAATAGAAGAGGACACTATTAAACAAACAATAAGTTTATATATTTTGCCAAATAATATTTGTTTAAACAAATGAATTAACAAACATTTATATATATTTGCCGTAACCCTTTCTAAACAACGACTCTCATGTGGTTAAGCATGCAATTGAACAATAAAATCAAAATCAATATAATAGATTCTAATTCTACTGAACCACTCTCTGTATATAATAAACTGCCCAACACCAACCTTAAAGTTGAGTCCTTCTACTCTATGTCTTAGTTCCATTAATATAAAAACCTCTAGCTAGATCTTCCCTAAGAAAGTACAATTTTAAAAATCTTCCTTCTCTGATCCCTGGATCAGGAAGATTCACACCCTTTATATAGCAGGGAAGTAGTATACTTGTTCCTAATTATTGGAAATTTATTTCTCATTAATTCAACTTTATTTCACTTTCACTACTGCATATCCAACCTCTCTCTGACCCATTGTTACTCTAAAGCAGTGACCTTGAAAAAAGATAAACAAATAAATACATAAATAGATTCAAATCATGCTTGAAGGAGATGTATAATGAAAGACTAGAGAGTTTGCAGAGAAAGAGAGAGAAACCGGGTGAGGAAAGAGAACCCTTGAAATTTGGGGCTCAGACAAAAATGACCTTTAAGTGGATATCTGAATGATGAAGAGTCCTCTCCTAAAAGCAGCCATTCCATTCACTGACCAATGCTGTCTCACCTTTTAGAGTCACAACACTCATCAGCCACTTTAAGAAAACACTCCCATGTTTGGAGTTAAAGCTCTTCCTTAATGGAAATTTCCAATGATCTACTCTTGAAAGGGCCTCTGAGTTTCAGATTCAAGAGTTGAGGGATGAGGGAAGAGGACTTCTCAGGACAGGGGAACTGCAAAAGGCTTGAGGTTGGAAAGAGTTTGGAATAATTAATAAACCTACTCATCTGGCCATGCCAAGTTCAGTTTTAAAATGTGTGTGTTGGACATGCACTTCACAGCATCATACGCAGTATTTTAAAGCTAACTTGCAATCAACATTCTGAAGAATTTACTCTCTCTCAAAGAAGTCAGGAGTCGCTTGCAGTTAAGGGTCTGCAGGATGATAGGTTTACACCACTTGTATTATTTCATTTAATTATCATAACCACCTCCCATTTTTCTGAAGAAACTAAGGTTTAGGGCAGTTTTTATTCAATATGAAAGGGTCATTCAACTAGCCAAAAGTTTATGACTAGCTGAAAATGGAAATGATGGTTAAAGTATTCTTAAATAAGATATATAAATTGTTTTTCAGACCCTTAAAAGAGCACAGAATAGTGTAAACATAAATTTTACATGCAATGGGAATCCAAAAAACTGTGTGACTCACTTTTTTGTGATGTTTGCTTTATTGCAAAGGTCAGGAACCAAACTCACAGTATCTCCAAGGTATGCCCGTAGTTCTTCAAAAGATCTTGCTCTTTCACAAATCTCTATACTTTAGTCCAGGCTGTTACTCCTGCTTAAATATCCTAAGTCATCCTCATGGTTTTCCTGTTCAACTGTCATCCTTTACGAGACAAGCTCAAGTCTCTCTTCTGAAACTTTCTTTGAATTATTTAAGCACAGTTTATTCCTTGAATATATGCTGTCCTAAGTATCCATGTGTGCGCATACCCTTTTAAAGATGAACACTGTGACGGCAGGACACCTGTCTTAAATGTCTTTGAAATCCAAACACAAAAGAAAGTGATTAACCTGATTGTGTTTAGAAAGAAGCAGAAAGAATGCAATGGCTCTTGGATCTTTTTTAAGTGTCTTGTGAAACAACGCCAAAGATAATAATATATATACTTAAATGTAGTTATAGACTATGCATTTCAGAAAAGAGTTGCTGGATACCAAAAAAATAAATAAATAAAAATTCTAAAGTTAGTGTCCTCCACCTCCCACTTTTCTCCAACAGCACCTCCTGGCCTCCTCCGCAATCAAATCATGTAGCTTAATGTCCTTTCTCTTGGCACCATCTTCCTTCATTGCTTTACTCTCTTGTATAGGCATTTGTGTCTTCTCACCTTCACAATGCAGGGCTTCCTCCTTGCCTGGCAGGTGACATCTTCAAATCTTTAGGGTTTATTATGGTGCAGAAAGTGCAATATGGGCTTGTTGAAGATAGAAAACATATGAATGAGTGATTAATAAAACAGGACTATAAACTTATTTTTGGATTAATCATTTAGAAATAAATGATGCCTCTGGCATTTCAAATTTTGTATATCTGAATGTGAAGTTGAGTCATTCACTGTAGAGAGGCAATAAATAATGACTTGTTGATATTCCATCACTTTGATAAACAAGATTTGAATCAACTTGTTAATATATTGTGCAGGTTCCTTTGGTAACAACATCTGAGTCATTCTGTATCAATACTCTATGAGTCCATGGACGTGGAAGAGCCTTCAAGGGGAATACTTATTTGGACTTCCACAGCAGAATTTGAAAAGTATTTGTTCATAAAAATGATAGTTATCCTAAAGATGTAACCTGTTGTTTGTGCTCTCAAAGACTTTATTTATTTTTACATGAGGGAATTTATAATTTATGGCATTGGTACAATTTAATGGTTTAGATGAAGGGGATATCCTCAACTGTTGCGGTTTTGCCTGAAAATGTCCAGATACTCTTTCTCCTGAAGTTCTCCTTTTATGTATGTGTAATAGAAACCCAGTGCTTTAATTTTTACCCTAGGTTGGGCTAATGCAAGGATAAATATCCTTATATTTAAGGCAGAGGATTATATTTATTCCACAGACATTTCAGAAAGTAAGTGTAAAACATTTTCACCTCTTATGCAGTTAATGTATTTTTGAATTATTTGTTTTTTAATTAATTAACTCATGCTTTCATAATCTATAAACTACACTTAACATGCTTGTTCTGTAAAACAAATTTGCCAGGTTTGGTCAAACATAAACATGTTTTGAAGCAAACTGATCATAATGATGGCAATTCTTTACATTCCCTTAATTTTGATAGTTTACCATCACGATCCTCAATTATATTAATGTGGAGAAGTGAAAGGGTTTTGTTTTTGTGTGTGTGTGTGTGTTTTTTTTTGCACCTACTTTTAAATTTACAGTAATTTTAAACAAACACTTCAAAGGATCTAGAGTTCTTCCTTAAAAGTAACTGAATTTTTCCTTTGTCCAAAAGGCCTCAATTCTTTATCCTTCAATTTGGTATTAGATTATTGGTAGAGTAAATGAATGAAAGTGTGTTTATAAAGCACTCAGGTACTACATTTCTGAAGAAATATATAATTTAACAGCAGAATAAAGTATTGCAATTGAAATATCGGTAGCAAGGGAGACTAGGTCTAATTTGACCGACAGAGTTGTTGATTTACCTGAAAAGGGAATTCTAAAGAAGCTGCTGATTCTCTTCCTTAATCGCATTCTAGCAAACTGGCACAACAAAAATCTATGAAAAGCAAGAGTTTGAAAGGTATTCTATACAGAGTTTTTCAAATGACAAGAAGCAATTTACCTCCAAAAGCACATAGCTGTAAATTTTCCAATAGAAAATATGAATAAACATTATAATTATATACCTTTTCCTTCCGTCTAGAGCCGCACTGTCCAATATCATAGCAACTAGCCACATGTGGCTATTAAACACCTGAAATTAGGCAAGCCTGAATTGAGACACAATGTCAGTATAAATCAGACTGAATTTTGATTACTTGGTAGGAAAAAAGAATGTACAATATTTCATTAATATGTTTTTATATGTATTACATATTGAAATAACATTTGGTATTTTTTGGGCTAAATACATATATAGTAAAATGAATTTCATGTATTTTTTTTCACTTTGTAAAACATGTGACAAATAGGAAAATTAAAATTACATGTGTAGCTCACATTGGGGGCTCACAATATATTGAACAGCATTGCTCTAAAGAGTAAACTGATGAAGAAGCCAATTAAATCAATGGAGCCAATGACACAAAGTTTTAATAAAACGAGAACCTTGGAGATTTTAGTGTTGTTAGTCTACTATCATAAAAAACAATAATACTGATGGATCTGATTTTTTAATTACTCTTTAACATGGAAAACATTTTTTAAATGAGTCTTTAAATATTACACGTTTTACTAAAAATGCTAGTACTCTTTTCATCTTTAGCGAGACTCTTTTGCGATCAATGCCCTGGGTATATTTTATTTCCCCAGGCCAGGTGTTTTTGAGGAAGCTCTTTTAGAAGGAACCAATGTACGAACTATTTAGACATGAACTATCTAATCCTCCTTAACAGAAACAGTGGGTTTGACTTTAAACAGTGTTTACTCACTGAGGGAGCAGTAAAAATAAATGAACACAAAGTCACATCAAGAACACTTGAGGATGGAGTTCCCCAGGCGGTGCTGGGGCAGGAATATGACTGTGAGAGTGGATGTGGGGTTTTATTACTCGGAAGAGGAAGGAGAAAGTAGGGGAGTACAGTATGTACTCGGGATATAAAACACAAAGTATTAAAAGCTACTCAGGAACATATTTGCTCTCCAGAGACTCTACAGTATTTTCGTAAGAACATAAGCTAGTTATGGAAAATTATCTCTGAAGCAGATCGGAGGCAATTGGAGTTACACGGACTGTTGAAATGTTCAAAATCTTCAGGCTTAATCCAGATTTATTGAATCTGGAGGCTTCAAAAAAATTTTTGATGTGAAATGGATTCAAATAATTATCGACTTGTACAGTAGGGCAGGATCAGCAATCCAGGCAAAGTGACAAAACCAGACACAAGTAAGATTGTATTTAAATGAGTTATGAGTAAGAGTGAATCCTTTGTTTTAACTAAATCTTAAGCTTGATAAGATTCTTTGCACTTTATTCTGCATTTTAAAAAAGTAAACATATTGCCTCTCACTTATACGCCACCCTTAAAATCTTTTGCAAAATACAGGCTGCGCAAAACCACCATTTTGCAACTGTACGGCCAAACAGTTGGGAATCTGTAGGAAGGAAGAATGGAGCCTGTGACGATTGCTGGACTTCACTTACAGCCTCGTGCTGACTGGTAGAGCTAGACATGGTCACTAGAGAGCTTACCTTAGCAATGTGGTCAACACAGGCAAGGGTCAAACAAAGCTACTACTGTATGCATTATGGATTGAATGGTGGCCCCCCAAAAAGATGTGTTGAAATCTGGTTCCCCAGGACCTCAGAAGGTGACCTTATTTGGAAATAAAGTAATTACAGGTTTAGGCAAGTTAAAATGAAGTCATACTGGGGTAGGGTGGGCCTTTAATCCAGTAGGACTGCTGGCCTTACAGAAGGAAAGGAGATTTGGGCACTCCAGGGCAGCAGAGGGAAGCACCATGTGACTGCTGATGCCCGGAAAGCACAGGAGAGAGGCATGGAGCAGCTTCTTTCCCACAGGTTGTGAAGAGAGCCTAGCCCTGCTGACACCTTGACTTTGGACTTCTTGCCTCCGAAACTGAGAGACAAATTCCTGTTGTTGTTAAGTCTCCCACTTCGGGATACTTCGCTATGGCAGCCCTAGGAAGGTAAGTCATCAGGAAATGAAGAAGGTCAGGAGGGGCCTAACAAAGGACTTCAGATGAGTTGAAAGGATTGCTCTGGCTTGAAAGTAGTCTACGTAGCAGTGTCTGGGAAAGTTCTCGAGGAAGTGATTTTAGATTAGGTAGTAAAGCAATAAGACTCCGTTTACCTGGAAGACAACCCTTCCTAAGTGGGTCTTACAGGTCAGGGCAATGTAAAAGCTATTTCTGACCCAAAAGATCAGATGTTTTGCCTTCTAAGCTCCTGACCAGGTGTTCATAACACTTCCTGGCTGATTCAGAGCTCTCCCTGTGAGTTAAGTTCTACTAGCTCAATCAATTCTTTTCCCTTGGATTCACCTCTTTCAAGTCTTACATCCAGGTCTTACCTCTCTCTGCAGCGACGACCTAGGTTTTAATAAATGATCTCTGACTTGGTTCTTGGTAACAACTTTATTTAAAAAATTCAGTTTCAGATTAATATTAGAATTCAATTATGAAAGCTTAAACATACATGTTAATACCATCCCCTCTATGGTAGATGTGCCAACTAGAAAAGAAAGTCCACATATGCGGACATAATTTCAATCCTTAGTATATTGATCCCTTTTCATTCCTGAGTTATTAATCCTTCAAGGAGTTAAAAGCCAACTTGCCTTTCCTCCTGAATTTTCTATTCATAGCGAAAATGAAGTTCACATACCCTTGCAAATTTATATTTGAACCACAAGTGTGATTGACATCAAAAGCTCAGCATAAATAGAAATAATTAACCATGAACAATTAAGGACAAAAATTTATAAGGCAACCTATTTTAATAGCACCTGTATTTAGAGATTGTACGTATCTTATAAAAATTTAAAAAAATCATTATATTAAACTGTTATTTTAGTAGTTCAAAATAAGTCTGGTCTTTCGTGATGTAATTTTTAGCTTGCAATTCCTCTGTGACATCTAGATTTCCCCCAAGATACTGTCATATTTCTGAAATGTTTTCTGTTAAATCAAAGCCCAAGATAAAATTTCAATTACATCAATGAAATGAACTATTCATATGGAACTAATCTTTCTATAAAAACCTCTTCAAATAAAACATCGATTTGGAAAGGCAGATAAACTCAATTTATTGACCTGGTCATGAATTTTGTCAGGATTTATGCCATCAGCATCCTCATACTTCTCCAATACACAATAATGAATAGTTGAATAGGAAAAGACTATCCTATAAAATTGTTGCAAGCTGTACAGATAGGAGGCAATGAAAGTTGGCCCAGTAATCACTTGCAATGCATGTTACAGAACAGTAGTTCTGATGAAGTTACATCCCCTGTGCTCACTCAAAGTGAACAATACAGTGAGCACAATTTCAAATGAGAGAATGAAGCATCTAGCTTGACATTGCTTTCCAAATTAAGACTCCTAGTATACAGAATAACATCATCATCACGCAAGGCAAGGCTTTACAACCATATGAATGTGTGTGCAGCGTATTTCACGTCAATGAGGAAAAAGGTATGGCACAAAGAGTTTAATTACATCCTATATAGCACACTAATAGCCCATATGGCAGTACCTGAGAACGTCCTAATTAAAAGTCACTTAACATTTGCAAAGACAACCTAAGTTTAACCAGTCGACAATCCTTGACATTGCTGCGTAGAAAAGACAGTCTTGCTTTCATGAAAAATAAATTATAATGCTAACTAAGTTCCAGTGCCTCTTCATAATGTACTTATTTTCAGTTTTAAACACCTGCCACAGCTTTCACTTAATTATAATGCATCTATAATTAAGACTCTGTTTGGATTTTCATAGAATATTCAGTTTTGAGAAAATTGTGTTAACATATTGTTAGATTTCAGCAGCTTCCAATCTGGAATATAAAACAAAAACCAAAACACAAAAACACTTGAGCATAAAAAGAACTTGATCTTTATCAGTTTCCCAAGCTCTAGCTGTCCTTGATTCCTCTCCTCTCACCTCTTATCTCATCTAAAAAGTTTTACTGACATTCTGCAACAAATCTACCCATTTTTTCCCCATCTGTGCTATACCCACCCTAGACCAAGCTATCATCATCTTTTTGTAGACTTTTTTTGCATGGCATTTCTTATTGGTTTCTCTACTTTTGTTTTTGCTCTTTTGCAATCCTTTCTCCTCAATAGCCAAAGAATCCTTGGTAAACCTAAATGGCATCATGTTACTTCTCTCCCTTGTGTCCTTCCATGGTTTCCTATTACACTTCAAGTTAGAACCAAATTCCTCATTTTGTTTACAAAAACTCAGGAGATTTTCTCTTGTCTCTGGCCCCATTTCACAGCACTAAACCCTTGCCCACTGCAACTCCAACTGGCTTTCACCACATTCATCTTCTTTCAGAAATCAACTGTGGCAAGCTCATTTCCTTAGAGCTTTTACCCACAGTTTCCTCTGTCTGCCATGATCTTTGCGTAGCCAGTTCTTTTAGTTACTCAAAACATAGTCTACATTCCATGACCATTCAATCTAAAAGAGCCACCTGGTCAATCTCTCTCTCATCTATAAAATCCGATTCTTTGCAAAAAATCCTTGTTTTTCTTGTTTTCTTTTCTTGTATATCCCCAGCCTGCCTTAGAATATAATTATACAAGTCAGAGAACTGTTAGTCTTTTCTTTGCTGTACTTCCAAGTATTTAGAATAGTGACAGTCACATAACTGTTGAACAAATATGAGAAGAATAGCTAAAGGTGATCTATGAAATAAATATTCTGCAATCTAATATGCTTCAGAAATATTAGGACAGATGAAAAAATCAGCTTTCTTTCTGTAGCATTCCTCTGAATTTTAAAAATAATATAGTCATGTCTAAGACAGGAATGGTGACTGAGTAGTTTAAAAAACTTATTTGACCACAGAATGTTTTCTTTTTAAGGAATAGCTCTTAATTGCATATGAAGATTAATCAATTTATAAAATGCTAATATGCTTCTGTCTATATCCACAGACTTAATGACAACTCTTAAATCCTGTCCACACACACAAAAAATCCATGCAAGGAAAAAAGTTTAGCTCATGTTTTCTTGTTTGTTTCCCTTTTCACCAAGCTAATTAAATTCCAAGTCTGCTAAAAAACAATTGGTCTTTTAACAAACCACTTTCATTTTCAATGCCCCTGCTTTCTCCTGTTTAAAATCAGGAAGGATAGTTTCTATGATTTCATTGACTCCAATTGTTTTGAACGTCACTTTAATCAATCCTTACAATAAACTGTAGCAAGAATGGCTTTAGGTCAAATAACAAGAAATTTTATAGAAATGCATATATGCTTGAAGTAAAGATAAGCAAAGATAAGCACAGGTGGCCACATAAAATAGCATCTGTCTTTTTTGTCAAGCTGAGTTCCTGAACTTCCATCATCATTTACTTAATAAATAGCCATTACTCCTTTGGAACTCAGCTCAGATGCTATTTCTCCCGAGGAAAGCTTACTTGGGCTTCCTCAAACTGGATCACACCCTCCTAGGAGTCTCTATTTCTTCTTTGTATTGCTGTTTCCGGTTGGTTATTATATGTTGATTTTTGTGATGGTTTCAATGTTTTCCCTAAGCTATGAGTTCTTTGCTAGTGAAGAAGAGGATTTCTTATTTTTAAAGAAGCTTTAGATTACAAAAACGTTACATAAAAAATATAGGGGATTCCCATATAACCCACCCCCTCCCCGTCCCATACTTTCCCACATTAACAACATCTTTCATTAGTGTGGTATATTTGTTACAATTAATGAACACGTATTGAAGCATTGCTACTAACCATGGACTATAGTTTACATTATACTTTACATTTTGCCCCACACAATTTTATAGGTTTTGACAAAATGTATAATGACCTGTATCCATCATTGCAATGTCTTGCAGAACAATTCCAATGTCCAAAAAATGCCCCATGTTACACCTATTCGTCCCTCTCTCTCCCTGCAGAACCTCTGGTGGCCTCTGCCTTTATATCAATGATACAAGTTCTTCCATTGCTGGAATAGCAATAATTCTACTTTAGTCCATAGTTGTTTGTTCATTCCTCATTCTTGAGGATTTTGGGATGGTGATACCTACTCTGCTTCTGATTGAGAGGGGGCTTAGATCCCATGGGGCAGATGGATGGAACTGTCTTACTTACAGAACATGGTGTTTTGAAGACTATTACATTCCTAGTACTTCGAAAGTTCCTGGTAAGTAGGAGGCATTTAATAAGTACTTGAAGTAATACATGAACGGAGTTTGCAAAAAAAGAAAAGAAAAAACAACTTTGATGTGAAATGTATCAAAGTGCTTAGGACTTCATATTAGTTCAGAGTGTGATAAATAATAGTCTGAAAATATAACAAAGAACAATGATGCTAATCTCTTAAAATATTCCTCCCTAACATGCTCAATTTTGGATTTAATCAAATAATAATTTTAAAACATATCTTCTCAAGATGAATAGGCATGCACACAAGAAGAAATGCTAAATGAAATAAAATAATTAGGAGCTAATTAAGCTCTTTTGTGCATGTCTAAAGATAATTTTAAGAGAGTTTTCATTGAGGTTGTCTATGGTAAAAGAAAATATCTATATCCCCTACATCTCTCTATGGAATTCTTTGCTCCCTATTACGTCAGGCCAATCAGCGAATGGGCAGCCTTTCCTTCACAAAGGATTTCTGCCTTTTGGCTCTCAAGTGAGCTTCCTATGTGATCACAACCTGTCTGCTGCAGCATCAGGAAGGAAACAATCAAATAATCAATATCTGCCACCATTTTGAATTAAGAGTGAAACACTGTTTCACAAATGCCTTCACAATTCGGAAGAAAACCAATCTATCTGGAGAATGCACTTTGTTGAGTGGATAGATTTTTCTCAAAAGCTCGTGAAAAGTTAAATGTGAAAAAAGTTTGGGGAGAAGACTGTTTTCAGTTATTTCTGTCCCTCAGGGGAGGTGACCCTGGAGCACTGTAGCATGTTACATTTCAGTTGGCTCCATCTGTCTCCTTCTGGAATTATTAACAGCACTTGCAAGCTTTGTCTTCATGATACAGATAAATGATTCTTGGAATTGCCCTTACAACAACCAAAACCACATTATAATTCCATAAGGAAAGATACAGGGGATCCTTTATAAATATTTTATTAAGGTCCTAAAACATGCAATATAGATACTTAAAAATTAATTTTAGAAAACAAGCAAAAAGAAAATGTTATTTTTATCCTTCTCTGTGCTCACTACAATAATGGAACAGCCCAAATGTTCTCTCTATTATTGAATCTCTTCACTGCGCAGCTTATGGCTTTTCCTCAAAATGAGTAGATGACAAATTAAAATCTCCATGGGCAAAGGATATGTTTAGAATGCTAATGAATGTACTACTGAAAAAGAGAAATAGATTTTAAAATACTCTTCTCAGATTTATATAATACAACCAAGCCACTTCAGGATCTTTTTACTCATGAGTCAGGATTTGAAATACTATTAGGTTTCAGAAAGGCTGCTTCTATCCTAATATAATATAGCTTATTTGCAATTAAACTCATACAATTTAGTAACCCAATGATATCAAAACACGTAAAATATTTTTCATAGTTCAGTTGTGCAGAGTTTCCAGAATTTATTAGGTTTCTTGAATCTCTGTTGTGTCTCCCACATTAACGGATGACTTTCTTTATAACTAGCCCTCTCGGTATTGCTATTATTACTAACACCAGTACCCTCGTTATCATTAATAGCAAATGGGCCATGTGTAGACCTCTGTGTTGTGAGAAGATGGGAAAGCTGCAATCCTTAAGGGTGAGCTTTATTAATGAGCCAGTATCTGCAAATTAAGGAAACCCACATACAGTTATGCAGAATAAGTCAAATGGGACCAAATACGTGGAGCTCAAATGAAATCTACTGCTCGGGCTTCGTTGGCTTCCCTGCCTGGTTTCCCTTACATCTAAGCACACAATTATTTTCTTAACTTTTATATTAGTTATTCAAAATGCCTATTCTAAAGCTCCCCTTTAAAACGGTTATTTAGCCTCTTTAATTTACATTTTTTCTCAATTGAATCACTTGAGAGTGTTTTTCCCCCCCAGGATTGTCTTAATGATAAACAACAGTTTAAAAACATGGTAGGATTTTGTTTTCTTATTCCAAATGCATATCTGCATCCCTCTCTTGCATAACGTTATCTGTTCTTTTCCTACTTACTTTTCCCTCTTATTTTGTACTTCTAAAGCAAAAGCGTTTCAAGATGAAAACAATAACAAAAGCGACACCACCTATATGGGGGTTTGAAAGAGTCAAATCTTGAAAGTACTTGCAAGGAAATTGATACTCAAGGACCTTGAGCACTACAGATTAATGACTGCATTTTGAGAGGATATAAAAATAGAACTTTCACATTGATAGGCTTCTGTCTGGAATAGTTTCCTGTTTTACATTATCCATCAGATCTAGGTTTGAAAAACCTTTCTTTCTTTAAAGACAATATAAAAATCAATTTGTACTGCTGCAGATGAAAGCAGAGTCATATTTGCAGACTCCAAGAAGAAAACATCTATTACATAAGTTAGACAAATAAGATTTGTGAAATTTTCCTTTCACTGAAATTATTAAAATTCTTTGAAAATCTTAGTGGGTGCTGATGGCTGGGAAATTTACGCAATGTTTTATATTTTCATTAAAGTGCTATCAGTTGCTAAGTTAATATTGTAAAGTAGTGGGGGCATTCTATTTGACAATATTTCTTTGAACATTTCTGACATTTCAAAACATCAGCCTAGATGGTAGTATGTCAAATGGTCAAATTTATCGTTATCTTCTTATGAAAGTACATAATCACAGTAAATTATCAGAAAATATTCATGCCCATATCAAAATTATCACATATGTTGCTAAACTCTGCATTTTGTTAATACAATATCGATGTTGCAACCCAGCTCGGCAGGCATGGGTCAGGGAGGTGGCGAGACCATTGGATGCACTCAGCAAGGTATCAGACATGAGCTTTATTTACTGGGACTTATGTACAGGAGAGATTCTCCCTGGTGGCGGTGGTCCAGAGAATGAAGATCGTGCTTCACAAAGAGGTGGGAAAATGAGGGGCAATATACAGGGTCTCAGAATAAAGACATTTCATAACAGTTTCTGCTAGCAACGTAAATGGGGTCTGGTGATGTTACTGAAGGGAGGAATTGTACAGCCTGGAGAAAATTACAGTCTACTATACCATGTGTACGTTGTTCTCCTGTGAGGAGGTTTGTTACATTTTAACTTGTGTCCTGCGGCATGCAGGAGGCTGGGTGCTGCTGGCTGAGTTTCCCTTAGGGAGGGGGAGCCAGGCTGGGGGCCCGCTGGAGCCCCACAACTGATTTCTCCTTATTTCTTCTTGATTTCTGTATATACAAGTATTGTTCTAAGTATCCGGACAATTTTATATAAAAGAGTATTTTATTACCATTTAAAATAACTTATTATGTTCAATTACCTTTTATGTATTTTTAATGTTGTATTTTATATCATAAATATAACTCTTTAAATTTATATATACTTCATGTCTTATTTTTGTAGTTAAAAAATATCTTTTCCTCATATATATCTAGAATTTTTTTCAATGAATTAATTCCTTTCTATGTTCTCTCTGGTGACAATTTGGTCTTTCCTCAATTTGAAAATAACTTGAGCAATAATTTCTCCAAAATGCAATGGCTGTATATTCCTTATGATGGTGGTATTTTGAGGAAATTTTTAGCAGACTTAAACACGTTGTACTTGGCTTTTATGCAGTTTTCTGACTCAGTATGTATGAGCTCTGTGCTGGCATTTAAGTGGATAATTTAAAGAATGTGAGCATGGTTATCTTCCCTTGGTAAATGTTAAAAAGAAAGACTCATTAAAGAGGAAAAACATATTTAAGTGTAATATGAGGGCATTTTCAGGACACTGGAATTGTCCTGTATGATGCTGCAATGACAGATAAAGGCCATTACATATTTTGTCAAAACTTACAAAATTGCATGGGACAGAGTGTAAATTATAATGTAAACTATAATCCATGGTTAGTGGCAATGCTTCAATATGTGTTCATCAATTATAACAAATGTACCAGACTAATGAAGGATGTTGTTAATGTGGGAAAGTGTGGGAAGGATAGGGAGTGGGGGATATGGGAATCCCCT
>JAQZBX010079856.1:0-13913 GCA_029593785.1 Cabassous unicinctus
TAGGTCTCTGGTGCCTCCTAAAAAAAAAAAAATCAAACAAATAAAAAATCTCAGGAGAGCCGATGTGGTTCAGTAGTTGAGCACCAGCTTCCCATATATGAGTCCCCGGTTTTAATCCCTGGCCCTGGTACCTAAAAAAAAAAAAAACAAAAACCCAACCTTGCCACTCTCTATCCACCCCTGAGGAATCCTGAGCAAGATTCTGTCAGCTTTCCCACTCACTTTGGCAGAAGCTCAATGATAACCCCTTCCTAGCAAGGATACAAGAAATTATGACTGTCTTTATTGCATAAAACCATAGCTAATGGTCTGTACCTCTCAATAATCTGGGATAGCACTCCCTTAACAGCCCCCAGAATGTGGCAGTGAGATGCTTCATTAAGAGACGCTTCTGTGACAAATCTGCTGAGCTTCTTCAAGACTTAAGCCTGATCAACACTCCCTTTCCTGGCGCCTTTTGGGCAAATGGCCCTGCCAAGCAGTTCAGTGTTTCCTGTCCTGTGTGTTCTCTAATTGTTTCAAGAATAAGTCTTCCATCCTTTAAAAAAAAAAAAGAAAAAAAGGTAAAGCAGGGGTTGTGGCAGTTCACAGTGTCTGCGTCACTGTGACTCAACAAGTCTTTCACCTCTGGGAGCTTGGAGCTCCCTGCCTGCTGCCTCTCTGTATCTCCCCCACCAGAGGCCAGGGGGAAAGCAAGCTGCAGGGCCTGGCTCTCTCACTCCTCCCACCTCTTTTTATTCAGAGGCAGCCCAGAAAGCTGTTTAGCAGCAAATGAAGCATTTACCCTTTAATTCTCAGATGTGTATGACTTGAAAAAAATAACAGAGAAGAAAATATCTTGAGGACGTCAGAGGGAGAGAAATGTGGAGAACAGATGCTGCTACTTGTTTTTGTCCCTGTTTTATTTTTTTAAAATACATAAAACATGAGTAATCTGGGAGAAGTTGCTCCAGCTTTCAAAGGGGGGGTATTTTATAGTTTGAGTTGAATTTCTTACATTTTCAGTTGTTTTGTTACTTATACTTCGTGGAATCATAAAATTCTAGAGCAAGAATAGAACTGAGAGCTGACGTTCCCATTCCTGGCCTTTCGGGGAATGAACCATGCAGGCTAGAAAATGCCCTTTTCCTTCTTTGCACTAAGTTTAGAAAATCCCTTCCTGCCCCATTTTATCATCCAAACTGTCGAAAAGTTTTTTCTTAGGTACAAATATCCATTCACTCATGGTATTCACCTAAGTAGCCATCTATTGAGCACCTGCTATGTGCTAGATACACTGTTAGCTCCCGGTGAGGCAGACATGATTCCTGAGTTGCATTAATGATTTATGTTACAATAAAATGTGGTATAATATAATGGAGGCATCCAGAGGGCATGACGTGGGGTGGGTTGGTGAAATAGGAAGGTAAACCAGACTGGGGATAAAATTTGTTTTAGGATGTACACCATTTTAGTCTAACCTGTGTAACCATATAATGGCAATAATATTTGCGTGTCATTCTTTAGTTTTAAAAAGACCGTCACAACAATCTCCTCATTGATTTTCATAGCAACCATGTGAGGTAGGTCTTACACCCAATTTACATACGAGGAAATGGAGCCCTGAGTTTTCAGATTAGTAGGTGACTTAATTGGGGGCTCAGCATTAGGTCTTGAACTCAAGGTCTTAGACTCAGGTCCCTGACACTGCCTTTCTGTTATCATTTCAAAAATAAACTAATATTACTGAGCATCTGTCCTGGTTTCCTAGGGCAGCCGAAACAAGGTACCACAAACTAGATGGTTGAAAACAAGAGAGAACCAAAAAAGAAAAAAAAAAAAAAACTTAGGCCCAAAGTCTTAAATCAAGGTGTTGGCAGGGCCATGCCATGCCCCCTCTGAAAACTGCAGGGGAGCATTCTTCCTTGCCTCTTCTAGCTTCTGGTGTTTGCTGGCAGTCCTTAGCTTTCTTTGGCCTATAGATGTTTCACTCCGGTCTCTGCCTCCGTCCTTCAAATGGCCTTCTTCCCTGCTTCTGTCTGTCTGTCTCTATGCCCAAATTTCCCTCTTCTTATAAGTCTTTATAAGACTTAGACTCAGGCCCCCCTAATCCAGTTTGGCCTCATCTTAACTAACCACATCTTCAAAGACCCTATTTCCGAATAAGGGCATATCGCTGGACAGGAGCCAGGACTTGAACATGTCTTCTGGAGGGCACAGTTCAACCCACAGCAGCATCTCTGGTTCAGGCACTGGGCACCGGGTGTGTTTGGAGTGTATGGGGGGATGAGGAAGATGAGGAAGGCACAATTCCTCCTTCACACGCTCACAGGCAAACACACACAAAGAGAAAGCTTTTTTTGGCAAAACTACATATACCAAAAAAGTGACACAGAGAATGACTGGCACAGGAATCAGGGGAGGGAGAAATCCCCATATGCCAAGAGGTGGTGGTCACAATGGGCTTAGTCGGAGCTTAACAGAAGGCATGCGCTTGGTGTTTGAGAGTAGGGGTCAAATAAGAGAAGAAAAAGGAGAAACTAATTTTAGGCCATAATGGTTAGAAGCATGGGTTGTAGAGTCGATTTGATGTGGGTTTGGGTCCCAGCAGTGTCTCTGTTTGGTGATTTGAGGCAATTAATCCTTCCAGGCTATTGAAACATTAAATGAGATAATGCACATAAAACTTTTTTCACAGTACCTGGCACATACTATTTCTCAGGAGATGGTGGAGAGGGTGGTAGTGGTGATGACCCCCACTCCCTCATACACCCCCAGGGAGGGGCCCACAGGGCAGCCTCCCCAACACTATTCCCAGTCATTGGCCCCATGAGCTAATCTACAAGACTCCTATGAAGACGGGCCTCTCACCCACCTTCTTGAGCCCCAATGTCTCCGTCTCACAGAACAAATATCCCCACACAAGTGACTTTGTCTTCAGGCCCTCTCTGTATTCCAGACCTTTCTGTGGAATTTCCACCCTCTAGAGAGGACAGATGTTCTTCTCAAGGACCTGGACACCACCTTCCTCCGTGCCTAGGAGACCCTCCGCAGTTGGGACTCAGGGATGTACTGGTGCTGGTGTGCTCTTCCTGGAGGTCCTCTCCTGGTCTGCTGTTACTTACTGCACAGCTCTGGGATGTGTTAATAGCAGACAAAGGCTGTGGAGGACAGCTGCCATGAAACAGACATAAAGAAAAACCGTGAAGCGAGACATGAAATACTGCAACTGAAATCGGTGAAAGAGGCAGCAGTGTTGCTACTGAGAGTCCCACAGCCTGTGTACCCCGCCTGCTCTCCCTCTGTGTACTGCCCCACCCCCCGAATCCATATTCTCTGACCCTCTTCTGACTCTCCAGTAAGTTGTCCCCCCTGGAGGAGAGATCATAAGATGTGCCAAAAAGGGCCTTGGCTGGGAGTCGGGACCCTGGCCGTCCACATCTGAATCGGCCAGGGATGAGCTTGGGAACTTGAGCAGAGTATTGAAATTTCCTAAACTTCATTTGAAAATGACTAGACTAGAGGGCCCTCTGATTCTATTGCTGTTCTCTTTTCTCAACACATATTTATTTGCATACACATGTACACACACAAACACACATATACACATATATAATCAAGCATCAGTAAATTTCATTTTTCCAACTTTAATCAAAGTTATCCAACTGTCAGTTTGATGTTAAGAGCAAAGGAATTCTTACATCAATGCTCTAGACAAAGGTTACTTTCTATAAGACACGAAATCTGATTCAAAATTATAAGAAAAATACAGGATGTCAAAATAAAGCTGGGCAAAGAATATGAATAGATAATTCACATAAAAGTAGAACTAGTAAACAAATTTAGAAGAGTATTTTCCTTTATAGTTAAAAAATATAATTGCCAGTTAGAGAAGCTTTGAGCTTTACCAGATATTAAGCCGAATTATAAATTCTCATTCATCAAAACAGAAGCTGCTGTACCTGGAATAGACCAATAGAACAATGGGACACAATAGATAAAGACAGCACAAAGAACCAGTGATAGAAGATAGATCATTTAATACATGTTTCTGGAAAAAAACAGTTTCATATATAGATAATAAATTAAGCTAGGTCCCTACTTTATATTATATATGAAGGGATATGAAGGAATTAAAAACCTAAATGTGAATGAAAAACTATAAAGTCAATATAAGACTGTATAGGAGAATATCATTGGGGCCCTAAGGATAAAAACATTTTCTTAGGTAACATCTAAGAAGCACAAATCATAAAGCAAAAATTGGCAAATTTGATGTCATTAAAATTATGGATTTCTATTGAATGAAGAAAAGCATACACAGAATGACAAACTAATAACAGACTGAGACATATTGCAATATCTAAACCAAAAATACAGTAATACCACAAATACACAGAACTAAAATTCTTTTAGCTCCTATCAAGATGGGAAACTTGATAGGAAAATGGACAGATATAAAGTCCATATACAGAATAAATAACACAAATGTCTAACAAGTTTAAGGAAAAATGCTTAAACTTATCAGTAATCAGAGAAATCAAATTAAAACAATAAACACAAAGTGATAACTTCAGTCCTCTGAGAAGAAAAACAGATGATAAGAGTGTAAACTGGAGCTGCCATTCTAGAAAAAAAGTCTGCCATTGTTTAGCAAAACTAAGTATGTTTATTTTTCTGACCCAGTGAATCCACTCCTAGGTATAAATCATGGAGAAATTCTCCAACAGCTCCATATGGGGGCACATACAATAATGTTTCCCAAGGCATTGTTTATAGTTGCAGGCAGTCTGAAGGCAACCTAGTTTTTTATCACTAGGGAATTAATAAGTTGTGTGCCAGAAGTGTATGCAATAGCATACCATGCAGCAAGAAACGATGAAGCAAGGAAAAATCTCAAAATCATATGAAAAGCAAGAAACAGGATGAGATTTATAATGCAATTCCGTTAATGTAAAAAAAGCAGTTTATATTTTTTAAAAGCATAAAGTGCATACACGGAAACCACAGTACATATTGTACATGAATATAAATTAAGGACACATTAGAATGGTTTTCTACAAAGGATCTATCAGTGCAGATTCAGTCAAGAAAAAAACCTCCAAGCAGGAGGGGACTTAACGCAGGGATTTAGGTGCTTTCCAAACTATTGGGAGGGGTCAGGGAGTGAAGGGCAGGGAAAGCCACCACTAGTTCCCAAGCTAGGCTTCATAAAAAACAGGAAGTCGGTACTGTCACCCACAAGGACTACAGGAAATGCCACCAGTGGTCGCAGCTGCATTAGCACCAAGGCAGGCGATTTATGGGAGAAAGCTGTGAGATCTCACATCTGCCAAAGCCCACACATCTACCTGCCACTACAGAGGAAGAGTAATGACCTTCTAGTTCTGGTGAAACATAAACTGGAATCCTTATGACAAGGGAATCTGGAACACGTGATTCCCAGGCGTCTAATCGTATTGCTACAGGGGGTCAACTGGGAAGGAGCAGGAACAATGCTGAATGCCAACAGACAATCTGCCACCCTCAGAACTCATACACGTCCTTCTAATTTTAAATTCCAAACAACCATAATACTAGCAGCCGGCTTTCTGCCTAACACGATGCAACTATCCCTCGTGAAAATAAAGAAGCTTTCACCCTTTGCACAAAAGTTTCCCAAACATAATATCGTCACTGTAACCATCATCTAGTTGAGTCACAATCACCCTCCAATATCATGTAATCAACCTAAAGGCTACAAGCTTAATCACCAACAACACACCTTACATAAAGTAGCAAGAGAAAGGCAAAGGGGAAATGGAAATTGCTTTATGTAAACAAAGACACATGTACAAATACATAATCAGGAGAAGAAAATATGAACTAGCTACCACAGTCATCGTTTCTACAACTGATCCCAAAATCACAGTTGGTGTTTATAACTTTCTTCTCCTACTCTCTACTCCATATTTCCTTTGTCCTCAGCTACCACTTTTTTCCTTGACTAGTACAGTGACCCAAAATATTATACCTGAAGAGTAAGAACCATAATGGCCCTGCTTGTGGTGGGTTGCTATATTCTTCCCTTCACTTTCACTGGCATAAAAGTATTAACTAGCACCCCCAAATAATCCTCTGAATTCCACATATATGCTTTCTTGACCCTGTTTTGCAGTAGCAAGCCTATTTGAGGATTGGTCGCATCAGACAGTACTGTCTTCCCCCTTCTTTGCCTCTTGGTTCAGTGACATAAGGAGAACAAAATAGAGAACTTCCGTGCCATTGTAATGCCTCTGAAGAAAGCTTTCCTCACTTGGGAACTAATATCTCTAAGCCATCAGAACCCAAAGATGCAGGCACGTGAAGCACATTTTTGTAAGCCCTGCATTAGGAATAATAGTTATGAGGAACAATGGTGCTAGAAGTTACCATCTCTTCTTCCCCTGTTAGCTCCTAGACCAGAGTATTCTAACTTGTGGATTGGTCGCTGGTTCAAAGCATATGATGTATTTTGTAGAGAAGCTCTGCACCCACACAAGCATCTGAGTTTCTTTTGACATAATAACTGAGTTTTCATTAAGCCATGCCACCATTCTATAATATCAGATGCTTCTGTGAGGTGGAATACAAAATAAGACCAGTGAATTTTGTGGGCATAAAACCATTACTACATTTCGTTGCAATATTAGTTCCCTAGTCAAAAACAATACTATATGGAATCTCATATGGTGAATAAGACATTTTCTAAGGCCACATATGGTGAAGCTGGCAAGGGTACTCTAGGCTGGAAAAGCAAATGAATATCTGGAGTAAATATCTATTCCAGTAAAGATAAAATGCAGTGCTATTCTTGGTGTAAGTAGTCCAATATAATCAACCTGTTACCAAGTGTCTGAGGAATGATGTCCTATCAGGCTCAGATTCAGAGTTGGCTTTTACTATTAGAAGGTTGGGGATCCAACAGTAGCACAAACCAGATTAGACTTGATGAAGGGAAGTTCATGTTGTTGAGTCCATGTGTAAGCTCTGTCACTACCACTATGGCCACTTTATTCATGAATCCATTGAGCAAAAATAGTGTGGCTGTGGAAAGAGTTTGAATGACATCACAGAAAGGGTCATTTTGTTCTCTTGAGTCTTCTTTTCAGTAGGTGTCCTTTAGTGAGCTTTTACATGGAGCACAAATATCTTCTTACTCTTTTCCCTTTTGGAGACCCACCCTCATACCCCTTCTTCATGTTTCTGTGTCATCAATCCTTCAAGTCTCTGAGCATCTGTTCAAACTGCTAGTGTCTGCCCATGAGTAGCATACATTCATACTTGTAGATATTCCTCCATCCAGCTAAAATAAGCAATTAGATAAAATGCTTGGAGTTATGCCCACTGGGAAGATTTTGAAGGCCAACCCTGAGTGGGACTATTGTGTTATAAAAGTCCATTCCCCATGTTGCTAGCCTATGATGTGGAACCATATGTAAGCCATGTTCAAATTTGCTTTTTCAATCAACTGATCTTGAAAAATTCCCCTATGAGTTGATCAGAATAGATCCAGATAAAGGTAGAAATGCAGCAGGAGTACATATTATGAGGGTGTGAGTCATCTGCTCATGAAACATACTTGATGCTTGAGCACCTACTTTAACCCTTTCAACTATTACAACTTGAAGACAGACTTCTCTTGCATATACCCAACATTATGGCTTAGGGAATGAGATAATATCTAGTTCATATTGAACAGCTCAGGTTACATGGTCACTTGTTATATCATGATCAAATATTGAATATCTACTGTAACCCAGTAATGAGTCAAGACCTGTTTGACATACTCCAGATAAGTGGGATCAGAAATTTCACCAAGTTATGGACCCCAGAGTATTCATGGATTTGTCTCTCACCTTTTGATCTCACCAAGCATCCCACATCCAGTCATCATGATGCTATTACTATATATGATATCTAGTGGTATGGAAAGATAATCAAGATCTCTGCAGATTAAATAATATTGAGAGACTTCTATCAGTTAAAAGCAAATGGGTAGTCTAGGGATGTAAGTGTCAACTAAAAGAAAGCTAGAGAATAATCTAGAGACTGAATAACACAATGGATGAGATTTGTGGTTGATAGTACAAATGCAAAATGTCCTGTGAACTAGAACGGATGTACATCACGATTGGGAATGCGGAGAAGCCTGGGAAAAATACAATTAATGTAACCTATGGACTATAGTTAACAGCAAAACTGTAATATCCTTGCATCAATGTCAAAGATATACTGTGTTAAGATAGAGGCTTATGGACAAATATGCCAAATATACACTAGGGACCATAGTTAGTGATAATAGCCTGATGATATTATTTCATAATCTGAAACAAATGTTCCACCACGGTTTGATATGTTGGTGAAGAGGTGTTGTATGGGAATTCTACACATGTGCATGATTGTTTTGTAAGCTCACAACTTCTGTAATAAAAAATATATTTTTTATAAAAGAAAATGGCTTTTAATTAGTTTTTGCTAATCAAAATAGAAAGACTTTCACTTCTGTGAAGATGGAATAGAAGTACTTTTCCCTATTTCTCCTACGAAGTATAACTAAAGACCCTGGACAATAAATGTAAAAGAAATTTAAGACTCGGGTAGGTGAAGAGAAGGCAAACTGGCTGGGGACCTCAGGAACTCAGCAATGACATGGTGATATATCTCTGGGTTTTGTTTTAGCTCATATACCCATACGTGGAGCTGAAAAAGTCAGCAAATTGGAAACACCACTAAAGTCCCACCTCCCCCAAAAAGTCCCCAACCAAAACTTGCTTTCTAGCCAAAGGACCAGAAAAGAGGCAGGTTGGGACAAAAGAAAACCTTTTTAGATGGTATGTGAAGTATTAATTGATATTCCTGTAATTCTACTGCCTTTTTAAAAATTTTACGTATAAAAACTCCATATGCCCCAACCATGCCTCCATCCCCTGGGAACCTCTAGTCTACTTTTTGTCTCTGCTTATTTGCTATTCTTAGACATCGCTTATATGTCACATCACACAATATTCATTTGTTGATGTATATTTGGGTTGTTTCCCATTAGTGTATAAGTATCTGTTTGAGACACTGTGTTCTCTTTCTTTAGGTATATATCTATAAGTGGGATTGCTGGATCATATGTTGATTCTATATTTAACTTTTTGAGGAACTGCCTTATTGCTTTCCACACTGGCTGTACCATTTTACATTCCCACCAAAGCACTAGAGTTCCAATTTCTCCACATCCTCTCCAACACTTGTTATTTTTCATTTTTTTAATAATAGATATCTTTGTGGGTATGAAGTGGTATCTCATTGTGGTTTGATTTGTATTTTCCTAATGCTTAATGATATTGACATCTTTTCATATGCTCATTGGCCATTGGTATGCCTTCTTTGGAAAAAATGTCTATTCAAGTCCTTTGACCATTTTTTTGTTAGAGAAGTTGTGGGCTTACAGAAAAATCATACAGAAAATACAGAGTTCCCATATACCACACACATACACAGAAAGTTTTCCCTATTAGTAATACCTTGCATTAGTGTGATACCTTTGTCAATTGATGACACAGTATTATTATAATTATACCATTAACTGTAGTTTATAGTGTACATTAGGTTTCACTCTGTGTCATATAGTCCTATGGGTTGTTTGTTTTATTCTAGTAACATATACACAACTTAAACTGCATTCAAGCATGTAATTCTGTGGTGTTAATTACATTCACAATGGTGTGCTACCATCACCACCATCCATTACTAAAACATTTCCATCACCCCAAACAAAAACTCTGTATCAATTAAGCATTAACTCTCCACTCCCTATCCTCCCCACTGGCCCCCAATAACCTGTATTCTAGTTTCTGATTCTATGAATTTGCTTATTTTAATTATTTCATGTCAATAAGATTATATAATACTTGTCCTTTTGTGTTGTGTATTATACTCAACAGCATGTCTTCAAGAAGCAGCCATGTGACATATGTATCAGAACTTCCTTCCTTTTCACAGTTGAATAATGTTCCATTTTATGTATATACCACCTTTTGTTCATCCATTCATCAGTGGATGGACACTTGGGTTGTTGGTGGTTTAGACATATGTACTCCAGAAACACAAGTTCTGAAATTCAATCCATTCTTTGGGTGTGAACCCTTGTAAATATGATCTTTTGATGAGGTTACTTCAGTGAAGGTATTGCCCAACTGAATCAGGATGGATATTATCCTATTACTGAAGACCTTATGGGGAAGGCCACATAGGGAGAAGGACACAGAGGAAGCAGCCAGAAGCTGAACATCAACGAAACCCAGAAGAGAAAGGAGAAGCCAGGAGAGGCTGCCAGGTGCATTGCCATGTGACAGAGGATCCCCAGATCCCAGCCCTAGAATGCCAGTCTTCAGGAAGAAAGTATCACCTTGATGACACCTTGATTTGGACTTCTCCTGGCCTCCAAACCATAAGCCAATAAATTCCCATTGTTTAAGCCATCTCATTGCATGGTATTTGATTTGGCAACTAGGAAACTAAAATACAAGCTTCCAACTTTTGGCAATTGTAAAGAACGCAGTTATAAATGTCTATGTGACAAAAAAGCCAAGGACCAAGGATCACTAGACAGCCAGTCCCAGAACCCCATGGTATTCTGAGAGAAAGGATTGCCTTGATGATGCCTTGATTTTGCACTTCTACCAGCCTCTAAACCATAAGCCAATAAGTTCCCATTGTTTAAGCCAACCCATTACATGGTATTTGATTTGTCAACTAGGAAACTAAAACAGTTGCTTCAATCTTTTGGCAATTGTGAATAATGTCACTATGAAAATATCTGAGTCCCTACTTTCAGTTCTTCGGAGCACATATCTAGAAGTCGATTGCCAAGTATATAGTAATTCTATAATTAACTTTCTGAGGAACCACCAAACTGTTTTCCACAGCAGCTATACTATTTTATATTCCCACCAACAATGAATGAATGTTCCTATTTCTCCACATCTTTTCCAACACGTTTTCCATTGTGTGAATAGTAGCCATTCTAGTGGGTATGAAATGCTATTTTATTATGATTGTGATTTGCATTTCTCTAAATGCTAATGATTTTGAGAATCTTTACATATGCTTTTTGGTCCATTTTACAACTTCATTGGGCAAATTTCTATTTAAGTCTTTTGCCCATTTTTTATTTGGGTTGATTAATTTTTTGGTCTGAGTTGGAAAATTTGTTTATATATTCTGAACATTAAACCCTTATCAGATATGTGGTTTCTAAGTATTTTCTCCAATTCTGTAGGTTGTCTTTTTGCTTTCATGATAAAGTCCTTTGATGCTCAACAGTTTTTACTTTTGAAGAGGTCCCATTTATCTACCTTTTACTTTTGTTGCTTGTGCTTTGGCTTTTGTAAAATCTAAGAAACCATTGCCTAACCCAAATGTTCTGAAGATGCTTCCCTATGTTTTCTTTTAGGAGTTTGAGAGTTTTGGTTCTTATATTTAAGTCTTTGATCTATTTTGAGTTAATGTTTTTATATGATGTGAGGTAGGAGTACACCTTCATTTTTTTGCATTTGACTATCCAGTTTTACCAGTACCATTTGTTGAAGATAATGTTCTTTCCCCACTTGACACTTTTGTCAAAAATCAGTTGGCAATAGATGTGAAGGTTTATTTCTAAACACTTAATTCGATTCCATTGGTATATATGTCTGCCCTTGTTCAAGTACCACGGTGTTTTGATTACTGTGTCTTTGTAATGAATTTTGAGATTGGGAAGTGTGAGTCCCCCAAATTTGCTCTTCTTTTTCAAGATGGTTTTGGGCAATTATGAATAAAGCTGCTATAACTTGTGTGCAAGTTTTTATGTGGGCATAAGTTTTCAACTCATTTGGATAAATACCTAGAAGCAAGATTGTTGGATCATATGGTAACCTATGTTTAACTTTGTAAGAACCTGCCAAACTGTCTTCCAAAGTTGCACCACTTTGCATTTCCACCAGCAATAAATGAGATTTTCTGTTGCTCCATTTTTTCACCAGCATTTGGTGTTGGATCTAACCTTTTTATATCTTGGCCCTGAAGCCACAATTTCTAAGAGACTATTTTAGATCAGTCAACAAAGCTCCATGGTTCCCTGATTGTGCTTCAAGTAATTTAAACTCTCCACAGCAGTCAGAAACCATTGTCCCATCCCATAGTCCAAGTACTCATTATTTTTGCAATTAAAGTTTTCTACAACAGCCACTTGGTCACCAAAATCTTATTTTCCATGGAAAATGTGTGGTAGGCCATAACAGGTCATAATTTAAGTAATGCTTTTGCTATTGCATGCCCTGAATTACTGATAGTCATGTCACTGGCAAGTATGTCATCACTCTTTTCATATATAACCAGGTCAAATAAATAATTCCAGATTTCTAACTTTAAAGATATATTTCCTCTAACCACTATTGCTACCAAATATTTTATCAGTCAAGGTCCAGTCAGAAAAACAAGCAAGAAAGAAAAGTAGGTACTTAAAAACTGATGGAATTGATGGAGGATCAAAGGTCAAGGAAGGATGCTCCTACCTCTTAGAGAACTGGGAGGATTCTGTCAAAAATTGTAAGAAATCACTATTGATGTTCATAACTGCAGCAGTAAAACATTATAAAATCTCATATCTCTCTGAAGCCTCATGTCTGGATGCCGTAGATAGAAGAAAACTAAGGGCATCTGCATTTATTTTGTCTCCCAGATCTTTTATAAGTTCCTCTCTTTCACAAAATATAAAATGGAACTTTTCTGTCAAGGGGTTCTGAAAATTGTAGTTCCCAGAATACTTGAGAAAGTAGAAAAGGAAGCTAGAATTTTGAAACCAAGAGTGGGAGTAGAAAGTGAAAAAGAAGGAAAAAATAAAATAAATTTAAATAAATAAGAGATCATGTACAGATAATGAAAATGCACTCTGAATTAAGAAATATAGATAAATAAATATTCTGTACCTGAGATCCAGTGGAAAAAAGTAGAAGGAAAAATAAAGAAAGAAACACATTCACTACATATAGATAAAGCTCTTTGGGAAAATCACATGTACATTCATATCAAAAAAAAAAAAAAGATATCCCTTCCTACCTCTTATTCTTTCATCAAAAGAATTTATTCAAAAGTTAAATAAAATTTTATTCACAGAAAAACTCTTTTTAAAGTATTACCTATAAGGGGGAAATATAGCTGATCCTTGACATTCTCAAGAGTACATCCTGAAAATTTGAAGTATCCCGAGTTTGTGGATTTGTTTACTTTTCCTTTTAATTTAGTCATTTTTTTGTTTTGAGACTATGTTATAAATTACATACAATTGTAGAATTGTTCTGTTTGCCTAATGGATTGATACTTTATCAATATCAAATATCCCTCTTCTACTATAATAATACTTCTTGCCCTCTTGTATACTTTGATGTTATTATTGATACTACAATTTACTTTAGACTATGATTGCATAATGTATCTTTTTCTATCATTTTACTTTCAAAATTTCTGTATCATTATTTTTAAGGTCTTTTTCCTGTGAGCATCATATATTTTGTTTTGTTTTTTTAATCAGTCTGTTCTCTGTCTTTTAATTAGAGCATTGAATTCATTTACCAATATATTTGGACTTAAAACTCCCGTCCTACTATTTGTTTTATATTTGGCTCATCTACAGTAGGATCTTGTTTTACATGAACTCAGCACAAGCAAATTCAAGTATATGTTATTGGCAATCAAAAAAAAATAACAGGAGAGCGAATTAAAATTTTTAAAATTAAGGAACAGATGTAGCTCAGGTGGTTTCCCACCTACGAGGGCCTGGCTTCCCACCTACGAGGCCCTGGGTTCAATCCCATGCCCTGGTGTTTCAAAAAAAAATTTTTTTTAATTATTTCTATGATTAATTTTGTTTACATATTGTTACTATA
>JAQZBX010079857.1:0-13914 GCA_029593785.1 Cabassous unicinctus
TCAATGAACCTTTCACATAGGTGTCTCTTCAAACTCCACTTGCTGGTGATTCTGGTCTGGCCAGAGCTGAGATTCAAAATGGGCTCTGCTGGCCAAACTCACTGAAGAGTAATGTCTCTCTGCCTTCCACTGCACCCTCTCTCCTCCCAGGAAGAAAGATATCCATTCCCCTCTCAGTTGTCTCCAGTGAGTCCTGAGTTTTACCTCTGCTCTTTGCCTTGAGGGTAGGGGATGAATTTACTAGCTGCAGGGACTAGTAATCCATGGTTTTTGCTTCAGCCTCTTCATTTCTCTGTCCTTCTCCCTTCGGGATGATGCATGTCACTCTTCTATTCTGCAGACTCCCAAATCAGCACCTGCAGACAGCTTTTGCCATTCCTCCATTGTTTTTTTAAGAGCATTGAGCCCTGCTGCTCTACTACAATGCTATCCTCCCAGAAGTATTCATGTTTTTTCATATACATTTTGTAACATAAGTGGCGTGGATTGAGGTTCATATAAAATAAACATGATATGCATTAACTAATGTATAACACTTTAGTTTTTATGACAAGCATTCATAAGTATGTATAGGCATTCCTATTTGTAGTAACTATCTCAATAAAGCCCAAAATGTAGAAAAGGAGAAGCTGTTTGATGTGAGTGTCTTAACAAGAAATAGCCAGGAGTGGAGGAATGTCACAAAACACATGTCTAATTTCATTGGATGCACAGAAGGAAAGGCTAAAAGTGGCCATTGTGTGTAAAGTACCATGTAAAAAGCCACTAACATAGGAAGCAATGATGAGCGGCACATAGACTTGGGTGACATGTTAACTGAATACAGCAGTGGGTTGTAGATTGCTACATAGCGATCACAAGTCATTGCAGCCAAAAGAAAGCATTCTGTGGTTCCTAATGAAATAATGAGAAAAATCTGTGTTTCACATCCAAGAAATGAAATAGATTTACTCTCTGCCAGGAAATTGACCAACATTTTGAGGGTGACAAGTGACGAATAGCAGGCATCCAGGAATGAAACACATTCAGAAAATAGTACATGGGGTTGTGGAGTCGGGCATCCTCAATAACCAATAAAACCAGTCCAAATTTCCACTCAGAGTGAAAAGACAGGCTGCTAGAAATAATACAAATAGGAAGACCTCTAGTTCGATTTCATCTGTAAAGCCCATCAACATAAACATAGTGATTTCAGTCAATTTCTTCCACAGAATCCTGTAGGTATCCAAATCTGATGGTACCTCAGACATCTCAGTTTATATGTATAGGTCTGCAAGACACTGTCTGGTGAAATAAAGTTCATGCAATTATATCCTATATCTGCTTCTTGAAGGATATTGATAACCTAGGCAGTGAATGGATAAGCATTGATGAAGAAATTGGACTCAAGTGGATGCGGTTCCCTGTGTATGTAAAAGGAAGACACAGTTTTATTCATTTGTTGCCTAAATATGTCATATTTATAAAGAAAACAAAACTAATTCTAGTGGATTGTTTGCTATAAATTTTGAATTAGCTCTCATTATATCTTCTTAAAACTCATAAAAACAATGTATATCAAGGTTTTTGTATCCAAATATGTTACATTGGAGTGTAACACCAGTTTATATTTTCTACAATGAGCACAAAATACCTTCACTTAAATGATCATAATTGTAAAATTGGAGTAATTACATTTACCTCTTAAGATTGTATTAAATTTAAAGGAAGAAAAAATCAGGGTGAAAGTTAAGTCATTTAAAAATATTCCCACATGACAAACCGTGATGTTAGATGTACATTTTGGATTCTCTTCTATGAGAGCCATTTCAAATCAAAGCATTTTACATATTCTTTCCTGGCCATGGTCCTGTTCCATTAGTTCTTCTGGAAAAATTTTGAACAAGGCCTCCAAAATTATTCTGGAAGAAAATGCACCTTGTGTATTATAAAAAAACTGTGCAATATCTTCTTTACTTTTTTTCCAGTTATCTGTTGTTGAAAACATAACACTAAGTTGTCTTTTTTGCCTCTTCAAGTTATTGTAACATTGTAATTGTTTTTCAAATGTTAACAAAATTGCATCACTTGTTTCTCTATAAATTTGTTCACTGTTTTTGAAAAGTAAATAAATCATGACCATATCTTTAAAATATTATCATTACTACTGGAGCTTCTGAAATAATTATAAAATATTATCACTGAAAATCAATAATGAAGTGATTGCTAAAACTCTTATTGCTTTGCTACAATATAATGTTTTAGTTCTAGTATATTTTCTCATGTCAAAATAGTGTTTCTTTTGTGAGATATTAAGAAAGAAAACAGCACAACCATAGTTAACAGCAGTATTAGAATATTCTTGCATCAATGTCAAAGCAGATACTATGTTAACGCTAAAGGACAATAATGGAGAGTTACCTGATTTCTTCTTTTGGAATAACGAAAATGTTCAAAGTTTACTGGGGCAATATATGCACAATGCTGTGATGAAATTGAGAGTAACTGAGTGTACACTTTGGATAGATTGTACAAGGAATGGGACTGTATAACACAGACACCCATGTGTTGGAAGATGGACTGTGGTAAAAAGTACAAATGTGAGAATGTTCTCTCATGAACTAAAACAAATGTAAAATACTAACACATGGTGTTAATCATAATGGGTGAATGTAAAATATATATCAAATGTACACTATGGACCATAGTTAGTGGTAATAGTCTGACAATGTTCTTTCATAACATGTACCAAATGTTCCACAACAATGTAAGGTGATCGTGAAGGGGTGATGTTTGGGTTTTCTCAACATAATGCATGCTTGTTTTGTAAGCTCACAACTTCTCTGATAAAAAATATATATTAAAAAAAGAGAGAAGTGTAAAACCAAAAAAATAATGTTTAAATGTAAAACACAAAAACAAACTAATAAAGAGGTACTGACATTTGGACTGAATGCCTCAGTGATTGAAATACAGTAATGGGTCCAACATGTTTAGGCATTATATTCCAGCATAATGACATTTGTTTTCCCTTTGCTCCTATATATACTGAATTTGACTCATTCTTAAATAATTGACACCTATGTTTTCCAGGGTTTAATGGAATGAAATATCGCATGCAATAGGAGGGCGGGCTGCATTCAGTGACTTACAAATTATTTTATTCATGATATGAAGCACACTGTAATTTTGTTCTTTCGAGATTATCTAATAAAAAGAGAATGAAGAAATCAGATTAAAACTACACTTGGAAGAAGAAAACCATATGTCATTTTCACCATTAAAGGTTATTGCATTCATGTGGCTATGTGGAAGACAACTAAATAGCAATGTAAATATGGGACTAGGGTACTAAAATAGCTCATTTGATCTTTATAGATTTCAAGAATTACAATATATATAATTAAGATAATTTCTGATTTCTGTGAAAATCCAGATACAATACATAATACTCTTAACGGAATACACACATAAATATAATAATTTCTAATGTAGTTTGAATTGTTATATTAATGATATAACATAAAAAATCAATTAAAAATATAAGTATGAATTAATGCATTGTGCATCACAAAATATATATTTCTATTAATAATAATCCTCATTTTCTCTCTCAGCTATACTTTATTTTTTCTCTTTCTCTCTCTTTCTCTCCCTTTAACTCTATAGGGAAAGAAAATAAAGATACTCAAATACGTTTTAAAAAGTGTTCTAGTAGGTAGTCTTAAAAATTCATTACACAGTATACTTGACTGATATACATAAAAGAAATTTCAGGTATAATATAGCTCTAACCTTCACTTCTCTGCCATCAATGAGAGAAGAAAGTTATGAAAGAGTAAGAATATTATATTTGGCCTCTAAGACCTTGTATTAAAATCTCTGGTTTAAGACTTAGTGATAATGTAAGCTTGGAAAAGTAACTCCATCATTCCGACTAAAAGAATCATAAAACAGAACAAAATTTTCAGTCTCAAATTGTTCAACTACAAGAACATGCTCTCACGAAATGCCTTATTTGAGCTGCATTAAATTATTTTGTATTAATTTTATGTTTAGGATGCATACAATTGAAATATGACAAACTTTATGAGAAACACAATCAATGGAGAGTTACAGAAATCAACGTTTATCATTAGAACACTGGACAGTGATTGGGCTCCAAATCATAAGCTAAGGGTTTCTTTTTTTTTTTAATTTTTTTTAAAAAGATAATTAGATTAAATAAATGTTACACAAAAATTGTAGGGATTCCCATATGCCCCATCTCCCACATCTCCCACAACCTCCCACTTAAACATCCTTCATTAGTGTGGCACATCACCTGCAAAAGATATATACATCTTGCTTGGGACTTTGCCATTAAGCATGGACCATAGTTCACATTGTAGACCACCCTCTCTCAGACACTGTTCTGCATGTTATATCATGATATAAAATGGTGTATATCTGTCATTGTAATGTCACTCAGGACAATTCCCAAGTCTTGAAAAAATCCTGTATTACAACTGCTTTTCCCTCTCCCTGCCCCTAAAGTGTCCAGTGGCACTAGCTTCAAATTAATATTGTAATTACTTCCATTGCTTGAATCACATTATGTCTATAACAGAATACCACTAAGTCCACTCTAGGACATAACTCTTCCCCCAATCCTGAGGAGTCTGAGATGGTGATGTCCACCTTGAATAAAAGGGGGTAAATGTAAAGACAAATGAGTTTATATGGCTAAAAGACTTCAAAATGAGTCGGGAGGTCATCCTAGAGGTAATGCTTACACACATATCATAGGATATCATAGAATTCCAAAATGGATATCACCCCAAATAGTGGGGCTCCTGAGGGCTCTGGAGAGACCCAGGTCCTATATCAGGGCAGATATCCCCAGAGTTTTGAGCCTTTTCAATGGGTCTTACTTTGAAATCCTTGCTCCTAAGAGTGACAGATTTGGACCCAAATATGTCTTCCCTGCACATGGTCAATCTGTCCTTTCTATTCAAAACTATAAGTGTTTCTGGAGTTTTAGGTGTACTTCCAGAGACCAGAGTCTTTGGGCTGTCCATGTACCAGCTGGGCCCGGAATCTCGGTGGAGCTGCAACTCCTACTCTACAGCTCAATGGACTCCCCCTGGACACCTGGTGGGAAGATGATGATGGAAAACAGCCATCCCAGGGAATGGAGAGAGTCTGCAGCTGCAAGCAGGATAATTTCATTCATATTATCCAAGAGATATAAGGGTTTCTTTTTTTCATTATACATATGCTGGTTACATGACACTAATTATACATAAAACAAATTAACTAAATATATAAAATGAATTCTATTGAGATTAAACTCAAAGATGCTTCTTATTCTGTGTTTAAGGAGCCATAAAAATTCATACATTTCATTACATTCTGTTTTTGCTATGTCAGTAAATAATAGTGATTTTTCCTTTAACTTCCCTGAAAGTCTCACTGACCGAATTTCCTGATAACTGTTGATGTCTCTGACTATGTCTATAGATTTGAAAGTGATTTATGAATGAAGGTATAACATTTAAAAAGATATCCCATTAAAGAAATTATCTACTTCACTGCATGGAACTGGAGACATGATAGAGAAAATGTTGATGTTTACCACTTCATCAAGCTGATCTTCACTCTGCCATTTCTGTTAAGTATTATTTGAGGATATTAGACTGGCTGTGCTTATGTGTAGCTGATTTTTCTGTAATGGATAGGGATAGGAAAAATATATAGATCTTGAATTTTTAAAAAATACATAATCCTTCTGGAAAACTCAAAACCAATTCCTCAAATCTCATATAGTCTGAAAACATAAAGTAACAAACACCCATGAGAAAAGTTTTATGTACATCACACTTCTTCAGAAAGAAGTCTATGATAGCTGCTTCCAGATATTATTCAGTGGCTATTAATGGATGGGAATTTTGTGTCCTTTTGTTGCAATATCCACATAGCAATTTGGAAGCTCAAAATATTAGAGTCCTTGTATATATGAGGAAACTCATGCCCTGTTATAAATAAAACATGACAAATCTCACATAGTTATTTACAGAGCCAGCATTCAAGCCCAGATTTCTTTGACTGCACACTATAAGCTATTTTCTCTGAACCATATTGTAATACCATTGTGACATGCCAAAAGTCTGCAATCACTGCCTAGAAAAAATACAAAATAAGCTTCTCAGCTATTTTTTTTTCATTTGTAACATATTCAAGCTTACAAAAAGCACACATATAAGCATGGAATTAAAAACAAACCAACTAAAGTGTGTTCTAGATAATTTAGCTTTTAAAATAAAATATAATTTTATTATTATTTCTTATTCAGAAAAAATATATATATAAATGCTCTGAAAGTGGTGTATACTCAATGACTGATTATAAGCTAATATTTTCTCCATTTAATAAAATGTGCTATTTCTACTGTTCTTCTTCTGACCCTCATCTTCCATCAAGGAAATTAAAACAAATTTCTCATTGTAACACTTTTTACTTAAATATGTATGGTGTCATAACTATTTAGGCTTTTATCTTCTCTGGAAGGTATAAGCATGCAGTTCAATTTTTCAATACAACACTGAGTTAACTAGAATCAACTATACAAAATTTAAATAATTAAAGCATGCAATATCAATGTATTTTAAAGTACATAGTTTAAGAATCAGCATTATAGCTTCTAAAATATATTTTGTAATAAAAAACCCTTCTTCTTACCTGTGGAACAAAATTGTTAACTCAATTAAAGTTTACTCTGAATATAATGCATTCGGATTCTTTTATTAGTAGTTTGAGTTATTCTTGAAGTCCACAGGGGATGCCCCAAGGAGAAAACACACTAACTCTTTTCTGGGACATAAAAGCAAAAGTTGCTTATTTATTTATTTGTTTATTTTCTTGGAAAACATGAATGGTTTGAGAATAGTGGACTGCATGATAAAAAAAAATAAAAAAGGAAAGCATGTATGAACTTTGGCCTCTGGTAAAGAAATGATCCCTCCCTGGAAAATATATATGAAAGAGAATTGGAAATGAAATCTAATGTTAAAGGGTATATTCCTAGTTCTGATAGTTACGAACTAAGTGACTCAGGTTAATAATATAAATGGCCTGAAATTAAATTTCCTCTTCATGAGAAGTGAAACTGTTTAATTTTCTCAAAATCCAGTAAAAATGCATAAAGTTAAAATATATGAAAACATTACACGTGACAGAATTTATAATTGATCGATATAATAAAAGAGTGCTACACTTATAATGGAATGAGACATAAATTTAAACTCAATGAGATTTTCAAAGAAGAGATAAAATATGAATACAAAATTACCTTGTAAGCTCAGGGATAGAGAATATAAAGAGGAGAGATATAGCATTATGTATATAACAGCAATATGTGATATGATACAACTTTAGAATATTAGAGACCTGGGAGACTTAAAGTTCAGACTTTTTGAGCACTATACTATCTTTTCATGTCATGGGACTTTCAAGTAATAATCTATAGACTAATAACTTCTTATGCGTATAAGAAACTCTAGGAAACTTTTGAAAAATACACGTTTGCCTTGGTATCATATGCATGGGTGTTAAGTTACAAAGAGAATTCTGGTCGTCAAATTTGAATTAAAAAAGAAAGAAAGATGATACTGGTAGGCAGCCCACGTGATAACAGTCAATCCATTTACTAACTACAGTCCCAAATTTTCCTATAGATTCAGGGCAACCGGAATTAAAATTAAGCAAGCATTTTTGCAGCAATTGAGAAGCTGATTCTACAAATGAAAATATAATGCAAAGGAACTAAGATATTTACAACAATTTAGAGAAGGAATAAAATTTGAAGACATAATCTGATGACAGAGTTTATCATAAAACTAAAAATAAACAAGAGAATATGGTATTGCTGATGAGATGTACATCTAGATCCATGGAATTGAATAGGTCGTGCAGATAGATTCACTCAAATATAGTCAATTGACTTTCAACAAAGATGTCAAGTGTGTCAGTCTGCCAAAGGGGTGCTGATGCAGGATACCAGAAATCTGTTAGCTTTTATAAAGGGTATTTATTTGATGTAAAAGCTAACAATTACAATGCACTTAAGAGTCCAACTCAAGGAAAATCAACTGGGGAAGAATAGTCTTTTGAAATAATGGGACTGAAATTATTGAATAGCCTTTTGCCACAAAAACAAATGCAAAATACGTTGATTAACCCTTTACACCATATTTAAACTTGTCTTAATTTAAGCATTAGAAACCATTGAAAAACCTTAGCCTTTAAAACTTCTAGAGATAGTGTAGAGCAGCATATTCATAACCAAGAGCTAGACAATGTTTTTAAAATAAAAGACAAAATGCATGAAAAATAAGAGAAAAAGTTGATATACTGTACTTCATCACATATAAAATTTTATGCATTGTGAAAGACACTGCTGAGATAAAGTGGAAACAACCCCATGATTTGGACAAAATATTTACTAAATGTCTGATAAAGAACATGTATCTGGAATGTATAAGGAATCATCAAGTCTCAATAAAATGAAGGAAAAAAATAAAATCAATTAAAAATCTGCAAAAATATAATCAGACATTTCACAAAGGAGATGCAGTAATGACAACTATTCCCGTGAGAAGATGCTCAGCATCTTCATTAGATTGATGCAGTTTAATTCCACTATACGAGCCCCCTTATCTGAAATTTTCCTTTCAGTATTTCTGTTCTATTCAAATGGCATTCTTATTATCTAGTGTATAGTGAAATATTAAATTCTTTCCTACTGAAACTGATTCCAAAACAATAAAACACAATTGCAACATTTATATTCATGTACTCTGTACATTCTATGAATTTTAGTATAGCATGAAAGAAATAAAAGGTAAGAGATGGAAATGAAATCACAAACTGCTACCAGTGTGATAAATGTTTTGATTGAGCACATAGCAAAAAATCTATAAATCAATTATTAAAATTAATGAATTTAATAAATGTACTGGATAATAATACATAAACTTAGAATAATCAACTATTTTTCTATAGCACAATAAAAAATAATTAGAAAATAAAATTGAAGGATAGATATCATTAACATTTTTTTTTTTTTAAATAAGAAACCCAACCTAAGGTAAATTTAATGTAAGAAAGCTAAGGCATCTCTAAACATTAATATAAAAAGCCCTTAACCACAGTAATTTATTCAGAAGTTCCCACCTATAATAGGTTAACATGCATAGGAATGGATTAGCTTTAAGAACAGGATTTTCTGGGGTGCACAAAAGCTTCAAGCTGCCACAGAATTCATCTACACAATGTAGGTAAAGAAGAGTTTGCCTGGAATGCAGGAGATCCTCTAGGGCTTCTTTATTACTGCCATGATCTATGATTAAAGTCAATGGAAAACTACAATGGCTCAGTTCAGGCAGGACCACCAATGACACAGAAACTTCTGAAATGTGTAACAAAAGGAATCATGGTTAGGATCACTCCACCAGGCAAAGAACCGTGGACATCTGAGTGCTTGATGAGGGTAAAGGGAGTTTGGATTGGGTAATGGAAGAAGGTAGTGATAAATATGAACTATGGTCATGTGAAAGCAACAGAAAGTAGTTATAAATATGAACTATGGTCATGTGAAAGCAACAGTGGTGTCCATTGTTTGGACAAGAAAACACTGGCCTAATTGTTAATGTGAGGATATTTCATGGATTTAAGTGATCTGTAAATTGATTGTATGTATGATTGATTACATCTCCAGACACCTGAGGAGATTACCTTCAGCAATGGGAGATGTCTCATCCAGTCAGATGAAATCTTTGAAAGGCAAAGTGATGAGATATATATATCATATGTATGCAAATATATTTTAAATATTATAACCTTATATATTTAATATAAATATTATATAAATATTATAAATTATGCATGTAATGAAAGTAATGAGTGTAAATGATCATTCTATATCTTTTTTCAGAATGGGTTTTTGAATGGACAGGATGGATAAACTCAATGTAACAAATTTAAATGAATTGCTTCTAATGGGAATCACTGATCTCCCTGAGCTGCCACTTCCATTATTTGGGCTATTCCTCATTGTTTACATGGACATAATTGTGAGTAACCTGGGATTGATCATTCTTGCCATAATAGGCTCCAGGCCATAAACAATGTATTTTTTCTCAGACATCTGGCCTCCACTAACCTTGTTTACTCAACAAGTGTGGACCCCAAAATGCTATTTAATTTTCTTGCAGATCAACGTACAGTTTCATTGGTGTGCTACCCAAATCACTTTCTTTAGTATAACTAGTGAATTATTTTTTTTGCCAGTGTCTTAGTTTGCCACAGGGCTGTAGATGCATAGTACCAGAAATGAGTTGGCTTTTACAAAAGGGTTTAATTTGGAGTAAAAGCGTATAGTTCTGAGGTCATGAAATGTCTAAATCAAGGCACTATCACAGATGGTTTCTTAACAAATTCTGCTACTGGTGATCATAGCATCGTGCCAAGTGGTGAGGCAAGATGTTGGGCAATCTGCGCTGAGGTTCCTGCCTTCCCATAAGGTTCACCATCTCCTGGAGTTCAGTTGTAAATGATCAGGAAAATGGCAGGATTTGTCTTCTCAACCTTAAACTGCTCCATGGGCCCAGCCTCTCCGGGGCCTCTTTTGGTGCTTATGTGCTCTGCAGGATCCAGACTCAGGGATCTCTCACCTCTCAGGGACACTCTGTTTCCCTCAGACCTTTCCCTCACATGACAGGAGCAACATGGCAGCTTCCTTTCTCTCTGTGTCTCTCTTTCTGTGTCTCCTTTTATGCAAAACTCAGCAAGACGGTAATGAGTCATACCTCATTGATATAGTCCAACCAAAAACAATCTAATCAAGTGATCTAAAGTAAATCTAATGTAATCAAAGGATTGCACACCAAGTGGAAGAGATTAGTTTAAGAAAAAAATCTTTTGAGATTCAAAAAAAGAACAACCTCTTAGTCAGCAATGACCTATGTCCATGATGAGGCCATCTTTAACCCTCTACACTACACAGTCATGTCACAAACAGCATGTCATTTGCTGGAAATAACCTATCTCTGAAGTATTTTTGTATTTCTACTGATCATCATAAAAATTTTCATATTATCATCTTGTGGCTATAATGCAATCAGGCAATTCTACTGTGATAGTCTGCCCCTGATATCTTGGTTCTGTTCAAACACACAGGGAAGCTAAATTAATAATACTCATCTTTTCAGCTTTTAATTTAGTGCCATCTATTCTGATAATCCTTCTGTTCTACATGTTAATCATTACAGCCATCCTCATGATGAAGTCTGCAGAGGACAGGCATAAAGCCTTTCCACGTGTGGATCTCACTTCACTGTGGTGGTGGTATTCAATAGAACTCTATTCTTTATGAAAGTGCAGCCCAAAGCCCAATAGTTTGATAATGATAAAATGGCCTCTGTAAGTTAAATATTGGTGAAACCTATGCTAAATCCCATGATATTCAGTTTGGGGAAAAGAGGTTAAAAAGGCCATAAAGAGAACTTGGAAATGTGTGCAAATATTCTTTTCAAAATTCATACTAGGATATAGTAATATTTGATTAAGTCATAGGTAATGTATATGCTATCTGATTTTTTTTAAGTTTTGCGTTTTTTCTGTTTCTTTTTCATTTTTAAAAAAATACTTAGATTACATACATGTTACACAAAAAATATAAGAATTCTTATATGCCCCACTCCCAACACCTCCCATACCCTCCAAATAAACAACCATCCTTAGTGTGGCACATTCATTGCAATTGATAAACGCATCCTGGGGCTTTGCCACTGTGCATGGACCATAGTTCACATTGTGGTCTACCCTCTCTCCCAAACAGTTCTGCATATTATGTGATGATATAAACTGGCCTATATCTGTTGTTGCTATGTCATTCAGGACGATTCCCAAGTACCAAGAAATCCCCTGTATTACAACTATTTTTCCCTCTCCCTTTCCCCATAGGCTTCAGTGCCCACTGCCTCCACATCAATGTTGTAATTTCTTCCAATGGTAGAATCACAGAATGTCTATAGTAGAATTCCAGTAAGTCCACTCTAGTCCATAGCTCATACTCCAAACCTGAGGATTCTGGGATGGTGATGCCCACTCTACCTTTGAGAAGAGACTTCAATCATATACAGCTGATGGATAGGACTCTCTTGCTTAAAGTTGTCAGTTCTCTCATTTTCTTGGTATGGTGGTTGTTAATCCTCACCTCCTTTTTAGTGTCCTCGGTGAGTCCAATGAACTGGAGAGTAGGTGTTGCAATTCTGCTGAGGTTCTGGGCCAAGCTGGCACATGGACAGCCCAAAGACTCCAGTCTCTGGATGTACACCTACAAACTCCAGCACCAAGTATAGGTTTAAATAGAAGGGACAGATGAGCCATGTGTAGGGAAAGCATAATTAAGGTCAACTCTGTCACTCTCAGGGGAACAAACACCAAAGTAGGGCCCACTGCAAGGCACCAGACTCTGGAGCTATCTGCCTTGATCATAGGACCTGGGAGTCTCCAGAGCCCTCAGGAGACCCATTATTTTGGGTAGTATCAACTTTGGCAGTCTATGAGATCCTGCTGAGATGTGCGTAAGTGTTACCTCTGGGATGATGTCCCGACTCACTTTGAAGTCTCTTAGCCATATAAACTTATTTGTCTTTACCTTTTCCCCCTTTTATTCGAGGTCTTTTTCCAGTTGCATTGCTAGTTGGTATTTCATAGTAATTCCATGGTGCCAGGGAGACTCATCCCCGGCAGTCATGTCCCATGATGAGGGGAAGGTAATGCATTTATATGCTGAGTTTGGCTTAGAGAGAGGACACATTTGAAGAACCAGGAGGCTCTCAGTAGGCAACTCTTAGGCACCCCTAAAAGTTAGGCTAAGTTAACACTAGGCTACGTTTCAATTTTAGGAGCAAAGTCTCATAAGCATCCTCGTCAGTCTCAAGGGCCCATCAATGGATCATCCTCCTTCACCGGTCATTGCCCCTGCACTTGGGGGACTGTTGCTGTTCCATTAGAGAATGTGGCAGAGCTCTCCAGGATGGGAATTCAATATTCTCTCAGTTATTGAGTGAGTCTCCACTCACTGTGACAATGCCCTGTGAACATTTGAATATATTTATATATATATATATATATATGCACGCCCAGGTGAACTTCCTAACATGTATCCCTCCTCAACTATACCATACACCAGTGATCCTCCCCTGCCCCAGTTGTAACCCTTCTGTTATTCAAAGCTTCTTAAAAAATGAAGCCATTATAATATCCAAATACAATTAATAGGAAAATGAAATAATATTGATAAGTTTAAATATAAGAAATAAAATACATAAAATTTTAGAAACACTGAAAATTAAATTAAATTAAAATATTGGGATATTAAAAAATAATGAAAAATATTAAAAAAAAATTTTTTTTTGACATTTTGTTTTTTATCACTGTAATATCTGGTGTCTTTTATATATAATGGCACTTTCTTCCATTTATTCCCCAGTGCCTTACTTTTGTCATTTAATTTTCAAAGAAGTTTTAGGTCATAGTAAAGTCACATATAGAATACAGGGGACTCTCATACACTCAACATCCTCCCCTTTTCCACCTTCCCATACTAATACCTTTTTATATGTGGATGATACATTTGTTACTACTGATGTACAAATATTGAAACATAGCTACTAACCATGGTCAATGGTTTACATTTTGATGAAATTTAACATGGCTTGTATCCATCATTGCATGATCATGTTGAACACTTCCATTGCCCCCAAAATGCACCATTACATCTATTCTATTCCTCCCTCACTCTCCCCTTAGGACCCACAGCGAACAACAGGCTTCACTCCTTGAAGGGCAAGATTCATAGTTACTTGCAACAACAATGAGGGCTTGACA
>JAQZBX010079858.1:0-13902 GCA_029593785.1 Cabassous unicinctus
ACTGCCCCTCCTCTCCCTGCCCCAAAAATGTCCAGTGGCCACCGGCTCCACCTCACTGTTACAATTTCTTCCATTGCTTGAATCACAATATGTCTACAACAGAACACCACTAAGTCCACTCTAGTCCACAGCTCCTCCCCCAATCCTGAGGGGACTTGGAAGGTGATGTCCACTCCACCTCTAAGTGAGAGAGGGCTTATATCCCATGGATATAGTGGATGGGATTATCTTGCATTCAGCTGCAGGCCCTCTCCATTCCCTGGGATGGCCGTTGCCCATCGTCATCTCCTCGCCAGGTGACTTGGATGAGTCCATTGAGCTGTAGGGTAGGAGTTGCAGCTCCACCGAGATTCCAGGCACAGCTGGCACATAGGTGGACCAGAGGATACAGTCTCTGGAAGTACACCTAAAAACTCCTGCATCACATATAGGTTTGAGTAGAAGGGACTGATGGACCATGTGCAGGGATGACTTATTTGAGTCCAACTCTGTCACTCTCAGGAACACAGATACCAATGAAGAGCCCACTAATTAGGCATCAATCTCTGGGGCTATCCCCACTTGTATAGGACCTGGGTGTCACCAGAGCCCTCAGGGGTACCTCAGTGTGGGGTGATATCCACTTTGGTTTTCTATGAGATCCTACTGAGGTATGCATAAGTATTACCTCTGGGATGACCTCCCAACTCTCTTTGAAGTCTCTTAGCCATGTGAACTCATTTCTCTTTACCTTTTCCCCCTTTTATTCAAGGTCTTTTTCCGATCGTGTTGCCAGTTGGCACTTGGTATTAATCCCTCGTTGCCAGGGAGGCTCATCCCCGGGAGTCATATCCCATGTTGGGGGGAAGGTAATGCATTCAAATACTGAGTTTGGCTTAGAGAGAGGCCACATTTGAGCAACAAGGAGGCTCTCAGGTGGTAACCCTTAGGCACCCCATAACAGTAGGCTAAGTTTCAATTAGAAGAGCAAATACTCATAAGGCTAGTCCTCAATAACAAGAACCCATTTTATAGAGATACCAAGGAAAGAAACAAACCACATTAGGAGCCAATACTCGGCTCTATGATTGGATACCGCAGAATGACCTTCTTGGTAAGGCTATGGGGCAGAGCAGCTGTAGGCATGAGGGACAAGTTGAGGAACTGTTCAACGGCAAAGAAATTCAAGACGTATTTAATAATTGTAAAGTTTCACATATTGTTTCCTATTTTAAAGCAGATACAATAAAATAATTTTACACTTATTCTATAGCTTCATGCTATGCTTGATTCAGGGTTTCTTCAGGTCAGACTCATTACTCTTCAAGATTTAGGCTCAGCTCTGATACCATCTCTCCAATAAAACCTTCCCTGAAAATGCAAAAGTGTTAAGTCATTCTTTTCCTACCTTGCAATTGTCTGTGCTAGCAATGTGCCATGTGCTTAGCTTATATAGAAAATGTTTCATTCCTGAGTGATTAACCTTGTTTATTCACCTCCTGTCTCTGAATTATGTTAACACATTATAATGAAATTCTTCCCCACTTCTCACCCAACCCCCAAACTAGATCATCCCAAAACTAAAGCTTTTGTCACTCATTGTGGGATGAATGGGCTTTATGAAGCTATTTATCACAGGGCCCCTATGGTAAGAATTCCCATGTTTGCTCATCAGCCTGATAACATCGCTCACATGAAGGCCAAAGGAGCAGCTGTGGACCTAAACATCAACACATTGACAAATGCAGATTTGCTCAGAGCTTTGAGAATGGTCATTAATGAACCTTTGTAAGTACTCTTGCTTTCTAAAGGGTCACCATGGATGTGTTAAACATCACAGTAGAAAATGCCCAGTATTAACCTGGAAGGGGGTTCTGAAGCACCCTCTTTCCTCTCCACGCCCTCTGTCATCCCACAGCTGGACCATGGAAATGCTAGAAATGCTGCAACTATGAGCACATTCCAAGCCAATTATTGTTAAAAGTAAGTGATAATATCTGATATGTATGTGAAATAGCCAAAGCTAGGATAGAATCTACCCAACCCCACCCTCTCCTGCCACTAGGAACCTCAGACCATGGGGATCAGGCACAGTAGGACCCCTCACTCAGACTTCACTTCTCTGGAGGCCTCTAACACACCACACCCCTTCTCATAGCCTAAAGCTGCAGATCTGTGCTGTAGCCACAGAAACACTCTTCAGTGAAGGCTTCTTCAGAAACCTGATGCATTAAACATCTGTAATTCATAGAAAACAGATCGTTGCTCTATAGATAGAGAGTTGGAGGAACAGGTCCCACGTCCCCCAAACGGGCAATGGGCAGCACCTCAAGGAGTTTGCACACCCCTCAGCTATCACCTTCCTGACTCATGGAGGGAGAGAGCATGAAAGCACAAGGCTGAGCTGGACAGCAGCAGGCAGAGTTCTGTTGGCTCAACTGGTTCTTCTTACCTGCATCTTCCCTGGCCTTGCCCAAAGGTAAACTTTCCTTAGAAGCTGAAAGTGACCCTCCCAAAGGCTCAGTGTGCGATCCAAGCTTTCCTTGGCAGGAATAAACAATGCAAAGGGGAGTTTTTCAGTTTGCTCTTAAAAACAAAATGTAATTTTTATAAATGAATCATTTTCATAACCGCTATGACAAACATAAAAATCACTTTTTGTTTTGTTTCCCAAGCTAAGTGCTTTACTGAAAATGAAATAAAAATGAAGACCTCAGATATTCCATCAAATTATTTTAAAAATGAATATTTAATGTTATGGCTCTTATAAATTCTCAGGTTTTGCCCAGAAAGATTTGTTTATTTTTGCAAATATATATAAAATATATACTCTAATTTACACATTATAAACCATTCAGTAAGGGCAGAAATGGAAATGATAATTTGCCTATTTTTAGCCATTCTGAAATGATCATCAACACTGAGTGTAAACCATTCATAACTATACATATTATACAGGGGGGGAGAAGTATATGTAGACGGATTTATAATTTTATAAATATTTATTGGTACTATATGTGGATCTTTAAGTAAAGAATATCATTATTTCATTTGATTTAACTGAAAGATGAATTCAAATGAAACTTTAAGCTTTATTAAAATTTAGATATGTATACTTATTTTTAATTTCTTCTCTTAAAGAGTTCACTAAGAGAATTAATATGGTATATGAATGTAATATTTTCGGTCATTATTTTTACCTATGCATTTTAAATTTAGTCATTATCATTTAAATCAATGCTATAGAAGTATATAATTCACAATTTCTAATTACTAATATGACCATTTTAATTTGTTAATGTGTTACATTTATTAGTCTTACATTTAAGTCTTTTTGCTATATTTGAATAGATTCGATGTTTACATCATTGTTACAATTAGAGATTCTAAATACCAAATTATATTTAGATTGATTTACTTTGAGTATATTACATAATTTTTTTAAGAGTCGTGTATTTCAATTTTCTGTGATGATGTTTAGCAATGTTTCTTGAATTTATGTGAAAATAACCACTTTCTGAGTATACTATACTTACTTCTCACTTTATTTCCTTTGGAACCTTGTAAATATTACTCATAGACTTCTGGCTTGGAATATTCCTTTAGAAGTTTGTGAACTGTCCAACCATTTTCTTTTTATAGTTTTTTTAAACAAATCAATTTTATTGATAAATATTAATAAAGCATAAATCCCTCCAAATTGTACACTCAATGGTATTCAGTACAATCACATAGCTGTACATTCATCACTCAAATCATTCTTAGAGCATCTTCATTATTCAAGCAACAATAACAACAATACTAAGAAACTAAAACCAACCAACCAAACTAACAAACAAAACTCATCACCTCTCAATCTCTCTATGCTTCCCCACCATATATAACTGCTTTCTGTTTCCTTCTCTCTAGTTTATTTATATTTATATTTTGTAAAAAACAGTCTTATATATGCAATATCACCCATATTCGTATTTTACGTGAGGTTTCACTATGTTATACAGTCCCCAGTTACACTTTTTGGCTATCCTTCCAGTAATATAAATGTCCTTTGGCTTTCTCTTTCAATCACAGTCATACGCATATAATAGGTCTGATAGTCATAAACAGCATGATGTGCTCTCACCATTTTCATTCATTTCCAAAATTTACAAAAAACCATAGGCAATTCTGCACAGATTAACCATCAGTTTTCCGTTCTCTACCCTCATCCTATTTTCTGGTAATCTATATTCTAATTATTAATTCCATGATTTAACATAATATATTTCGTTCATAATAGTGCATCTGGATTGTATACAACTTTGGCTGTGGTGAATAACGCCACTATGAAGATCAGTGTGCAGATGTCTATTCGTGTCACTTCTCTCAGTTCTTTTGGGTACATACCTAGCAATGGTATTGCTTGGTCACGTGGAAAGTCTATATTCAACTTCCTTAGGAACTGCCATAGTCCTCCAAAGTGGCTTGCACCTATGCCAAAGATGTACTGTGTTGATAATGGGGGAGTATGGAAAAGTGTGCCAAATGTACACTGTGGACCTGGTAATAATCATATGATATTATCTCATAATCTGTAACAAATATTCCACCAGGGTGTGATGTGTTGGTAGAGGGGTTGTTTGGGAATTCTGCACATGTGCATGATTGTTTTGTAAGTTTACAACTTCTGTCATAAAAATATATTTAAAAAATAAAAAAATAAATACATTAGATGGATTTAAGAGCAGATTTGAATTGCTCAAAGACAGAATTAGTGATTTTGAAGACAAAACATCTGAAGTGGAAAAAACAGGAGAACAGAAGAGAAGAGAATGAGAAAAAATGGAACAGAGTCTCAGGGAATTGAATAATAATGCAAAATGCACAAACATTTGCATTATAGATGTCCCAGAAGGAGAAGAGAATGGAAAAAGGACAGAAAGAATATTTGAGGAAATAATGACTGTAAACTTCCCAACCCTTATGAAAGACATAAATATCAATATCCAAGAAGGACAATGCACCCCAAACAAAATAACTCTGAGTAGACTTACCCTGAGACACCTACTATTCAGAATGACAACTATCAGAGATAAAGAGAGGATTCTGAAAGCAGCAAGAGAAAAGCAAAGCATCACATACAGGGAAACTCAATACGATTAAGTGCCGACCTCTCATCAGAAACCATGAAGTAGAGAAGACAGTGGTATGTTGTATATAAGGTACTGAAAGAGAAAAACTGCCAGCCGAGAATTCTGTATCTGGCAAAGCTGTCCTCCAAAAATGAGGGTGAGTTCAAAGTCTTCACAGACAAACAAAAACTGATAGAATATGTTACCAAAAGACCAGATTTGCAAGTGATACTAAAGGGGGTGCTACAGCCTGAAAAGATAAAACAAGGGTGAAGAGTTTAGAAATGAAGATTATTAGGGAGGGTAAACTAAAGGATAAGAAGACAGAAAATAGAACAATATCACAACTGAAAGCTGAAGGATAAAATGGATGAAACATTTTGAAGTTTTCAAGTAGCCCTTCACATCTATCCAATGTACCGTGAAACATGGAGAGAAGACCGTTATTGGGCAAGAATACTCCAGGAGCAGCAGAAAGCTGCACAGAGGTTTAAAAAGAGTGAAGCACCAGCAGAAGTAACAGGTTTCTCACCAAAGTCAATTCCTGACTCTGACTTTGAAAGTGATATAGATTGTTGGTGTCTGTGCTGCTATTGCTGAGAAACAGAAGACAACTTCAACAAATAAAACAATGGTTGTTGTGCCTGCTTCTGGGACTGTAGAGACTGTTACTGAGAAGGAAGATGTGCTCCAACACCACATGGCTCTGTTTTTATCAAAGCCTGATGAAGGAAAATGCATAGCATGAATTATTTGAATCTGTCTTTTTTGATTATCATTTAAAGTTTTAGACATGGGGACTTATTCTGGAGAAACAGGGCAAAACTCCTGTTTGTAGGATACATTTTTCAGATGAAGCATGTAAATCTAAATGGCAGCATTATTGTATAGTGTTTGGACTATTCTATGATAATTTATGGTTTATACTTAAGATTAGAATTCTGAGCAAAATGGTTTTGATGTATAAATTTAATTTAATCCAAATATATGGATGGATACATTTTAAAGAAACAACTTGAAAAGCAAATTCTTGAATAGTAAATAACTTGGTCAGTGTTATTAAAATGTTGACTCACTGACTTTTGTTTTATAATAAAGGAAATAAGTGATTGCTTTCTCTCCTAGAAATGTACTGCTGTCACTGTTTACCATTTTCCTTGCTTCTGTAGAGTAAGTTTGTCACAAGGCTTAAATGTTTTTAATGTTCTTTTTTATTAAAAGTTGTGGTTTTGTTATATGTGGGATCTTTGAAAGTTCAGCCAAAAATGCATGCAAATGTGAATATTCTGAAGTTTCTTTTAATTCTGCTTGGGCTTAAGTTTTTGGCTTTAAAGAAGTTATAACAATGGTAATTGCCTCCTTCAATATTGGTTAGATGTGTGAAGCACTGATAAATGTCACAATGATAGTTTTATTTTTTAGATTATTACTGTAGGTAGGTTAGTCCTTACTACAAGCAAGTCATTTTTTAAATGTGCATTTTTAAAATGAGTGGCTTTTATAGATACATCATAATAAATTGTACTGCTGCATTTAAAAATTAAATTAAATTAAATTAAATTAAATTTTAAAATGTGGAAGGAAGGGTACATGGGAATCCCTCATACTTTCAATGTAACTTTCCTGTAATCTAAAATCTCTTTAAAAATAAAGTTTATTACATTTTAAAAATTACAAGCCATAACAAGATGATATGGCCCAGTCAAATGACCAAACTAAAAAGCAGAAGAAGCAGAAAGTAACAACTAATCAAAGATGTCCAAACAAATCTAAATCAATGCAATGAGATGATGGAAGATATAAAAGATATTTAGAAGACACTGCATGAAAATATAAAAGAAATTGTAAATATGCATAATAAAGTACAGACCTATGGTAATGAAAGACATAATGGAAGACATTAAAAACATGCTAGATTCTAGCAATGGAAGAAACTATATCATTTATGTGGAGGCAGTGGCCACTAGAGGTTCTGAGGGCAGAGAAAGGGAAATACAGGTAAAATATGGGGGCATTTTGGGGACTTGGGACATTTGGGGACAATTGATGAAAACATTACATATCTTCGCAGAACCTACAAAATTGTGTGGGAGAGAGTGTAAACTACAATGTAAACTATAATCCATGATTAGTGGCAATGCTCCAAAATGTTTTCATCAATTGTAACAAATGTACCACACTAATGAAAGATGTTGTTTATGTGGGAAAATATGGGAGGTGTAGGAAGTGGGGCATATGGGAATCCCCTACATTTTTATGTAACATTTATGCAATCTAAATATCTTTTAAAAAATTAAAATAAAAAATATATTAAAAAAATAACATAAATAAATTACAGTATACTAAAGAAAAAAAATACACTAGAATCACACAAAGCATATTTGAACAGGCAGAGAAACAAATTAGTGAAGTAGAATCTATGACATGAAAATTCACTCAGATAGTAGAAGAGACAAACAAAAAAAAGGAATAAATTTAGCAGGGACTCAGGAAACTGAATGACAACGCAAAACATGCAAACATATGCATTATGGGTGTCTCAAAGGGAGAGGAGACAAGAAAGGGGACAGAACGAATGTTTGAGGAAATAATGGCTGAATATGTCCCAACTCTTATGACGGACTTGGATCTACATGTCCAGGAAGTGCAGTGTACTCCAATCAGAGTAAATCCTAGACACATACTAATCAGATTTGTTAAATGCCAAAAATAAAAAGAGTTTCTTGAAAGCAGCAAGAGAAAAGAGAGACATTATATATAAGGGATACTGAAGTCATGGAGGTAAGAAGGCAGTGGTATAACATAGTTAAGGTGCTGGGAAAAAAAGCTGCCACCAAGAATTCTAGAAGGAAAGCTAGAGGATAAAAAGGCAACTGTATAACTCAGTGAACTCTGTGGTGGCCAAGAAATTTAGTTAAGAATACAAATAAAAGAGTGGTCTCTCAGGATCTGTAACAAAGGTACATCACCTGTATAGGGTATTGACAGTGGGGCGATATATGGGGAAAACTGCACTTACAGCATACTTCTATGGCATATGAATCTGTTCGTGTTGTCACAGGGTCTTTTCTCAGTGGTTGGAGACTGATACAATAATAACCAACAAAATATTAAACTCCCATACTGGGAAGTCCTGTTACTTTCACAGAGTGGCAAAAATCTCTGGCATATATAGGAAGTGCCTAATAAAATAAAATAGGCAAAATATGCCAAGCCTTAAAATTAATCCTTATATTTATGTATCTTATTCCTGTAAAAATGAAACTAAGTCTAATAATAACTACTGTCTAAGAGTTACCTCTTGAAAACCTCCTTGTTACTCAACTGTGGCCTTTCTCTAAGTCAAACTCAGCAAATAAACTCACTACCTTCCCCACAATGTAGGGCATGACTTCTGGGGATGAACTTCCCTAGCACAGAGATAATTTTACCAAGATCTAACCAGCATTGCCTTTGGAAGAAGACCTTAACAGAAAGGGGTAAATATCAAATAAAAAAGAGTTTGTATGGCTAAGAGATATCAAAGTGAGTCAGGAGATCATTCTGGAGGTTATGCTTATGCATGTCTCAGGCAGATTTCACTCACTGCCACAGTAAGCAAAGCCTCAAATAAGAGTGCACCCAAGGGTTCTAGGCACATCTGGACACCAGAGGCAAGGCACATAGTTGCAAGAAATCAATATCCCCTTGGCGGGCCCTATTTGGGAATATAAGATAATCAATTTCCCCAATATAACATAGTTATACTCATTTATAACTACCGTGCTCAAGATTCTTCTACTCCTTTTACTTGAACCTATAATTTTCAATATTCCCTTTAAATATATCTCCCAGAGACTTAAATATTTGAATTGTTTATATGTTATTTGAGCTTTGAATCAGAGCAGAGTTGTGACCAACTCCTATTCTCCAGTTCTTTGGTCTCGCCCTGGACAACTGATAAAATGACGATGATGTACACATCCCATTTCCAAACGCAAGGAGCATTTACATCTGAAAGTAAAACAATTACTTCCATCTGCCCCATTATAGTAAGTGCCCTCTCAGCCTGAAGCAGTCAGAGTGGACATCATCATAAATCCCTCAAGATTGAGGAATATACAAACATAAGGGGGAGAGTGTAAACATGGTGTAGTAGTTTGAAATTTTTGATGAATTCCAAAATTAAATAATGGGTTATGTTTGTAAACTGATCTTTTCCTCTGGGTGTATTAGAGTGTATTGGATTCAGAGGTTTCTCTTTTACTTGATTAAATTATGATTAAGGCTTTGATTGGGCCATGTCAGTAAGATGTTGGGTATCCACCTCCTTGGTGGGTGGGGGATCACAGAGAAAACTACAAGACAGAGCAGAGGAGTTAGTTGGAGCTTTGAGCTGGAGTCCAGAAAGTAAACACACAGAGGTGCAGAGCAGCTGAGCCCAGAGAGAACTGAGCCCCAGGGAGAGAGACAGAGTTCAGTTGCCTGATAATCTACAGCTGGCCTTGTGAGGAGAGCAGGGCAGCTGAGTCCAGAGAGAAAAAAGCCCCAGAAAGAGAGGAACCTAGGAAGCCCGAACTCTTGGCAGACATCTGCAGCCACCTTGCTCCAACACATGGCAACAGACTTTGGTGAGGGAAGTAACTTATGCTTTATGGCATGATAACTGTAAGCCCTAATAAATGCCCTTTATAAAAGCCAACAGATTTTTGGTATTTCGCATCAGCACCCCTTTGGCTGACTAATACACATGGATGGCCAAAGCAGATTAATTGCTATTGTAGTTATTATCTTGTGTTAATGGAAGATTATGTAACATTGACATAAAGATAGTGGTTGCCAGGAGTTCAGAAAAGAATGGGTGGGTTGACTTGGTGGAACCCAGGGCATTTTTAGGGCAGTAAATTTGTTCAGTATGATGCTGCAATGACAGACATGTGACTTTATACATTTGTCAAAGCCTATAACACTATAAAGCAAAAATTAAAAATGTTAATATAAACTATAGACTCTGGTTAGTATCAATGCTTCAATATTGGTTCATCAATTGTGACAAATGTATGACACTAATGAAAGATGTTAATAATAGGGGGAAATAAGTTTGTAGGTATGGGGGTGCTTATATGGAAATACCCTATACTTTCATTGTTTTTTTTTCTGTAAATCTAAATCTTCTCTAAAAATAAAGTTTACTACAAAAAAGATTTAACTTTAGTATTTTATATAGTTTTAAGGAAATAAGTGACTTCTAAATGGCTTACTAAAATGTTGAACTTATACATTTTAACATAGTATATTTGGAATTTACTACCTATATAAAAGTAACTCTATGGTGAAAAATGTATTTCTTCTTGATTTTGTACATGATTGAAAGTACAAATAAATTCTCTAGCTTTTTATGAATGCTGAAAATATATTTATGAAATTAAAAAATAAAAGACACTTATTAATACTGGTTTTTAATTAAATTTATTGTAATTTGAAATAATTGAATTGTATTTTGCAAGGAGGTGTTTATCTTTGTTTTTTTTTAAAGATTTATTTATTTACTTTATCCATTTTAAACCCCCCTTTCCCCATTAGCTGTTTTGTGTCTGTTCGCTGGGCAATTCTCTGTGTCTGTTTCCTGCCATCTCTTTCTCATCCTCCTCCTCCAGTCTTCACCAGGATTTGATCCTGGAGACCTCCGATGTAGGAGAGAGAGGTGTTCTGCCACCTGCACCACCTCGGTTCCTGTTCTTTCGGAGCTTTCGGAGCATCTCGTCTTGTCTCTCCCCTGCGTCTCTCTCCTGTTACGTCATCATCTTGCTGCATGGCTCCCGGGGCCTGGCGGCTCACGGGCACACAGAACCTGGCCGCCCATGCGCCTTCTCTATATATATTTTTTATTTTACCAGGAAGTCCTGGGGATTGAACCCAGGTCCATCCATATGGCAGACGGACGCCAACCATTTGAGCCACATACGCCCCCTATCTTTGCTTTAATCTCAGTCTATTCACTGCAAATAGAAGGTAGCAATAAATTAAGATGTGCTGAGAAATGGGCTGGTCATCCCTTGAGTTGAAATTTGCATTCACTCTGTCATCTTCTTTGGTTTCTGAAACTGGCCACCTATTGCACACCACAGAATAACTACCCTCTCCTTTCCCTTCAATGCCCATTTTACTTTATTTAATTTTTTATATCAATGCTATAAGTTCATAAACATGAGAAAATAACAATAACAATAAATTTGCTTTGGTTCATAGTTACACCCCCCCACCTGTTTTGTTGTTGTTGTTGTTGTTGTTGTTGTTGTTCATTCCTCAATCTTGAGGGATTTAGAATGACGTCCACTCTCACTGCTTCAGGTTGAGAGGAGATTTGGATACTATGGGGTAGATAGAAGGAATTGTTTTGCTTGCCGATGTAGATACTCCTTGTTTTGGGAATGGGACTTATCCATTTTCAGTCGTTGGCTAGGGCAAGCCCAAAGAACTGGAGAGTAGGATTTAGCTGTAACTCTACTGAATTTCAGGTATCAACCAGCATATGAAGAATCTGTAGATTTAAATCTCTAATAAATATATTTAACATGTACACTTAAAATTATAGGTTCAGAGGGGGAAGGTGTTGGACTCCCATCTTGGGAATCCAATAGAGTGGTGGGAATCTCTCAAGAGCATAGGCAGTGCCTAATATGGGAGGACAGGCCAGTATGTCAAGCCGTCAATGTTGTTGCAAGTAACTATGAACTTTGTTCTTCAAGGACTGAAGCTTGGTGCTTGCCGTGGTTACTGAGGGGAGAGGGAGGGAGCAATAGAATAGATGGAACATGGGGCATTTTTGGAATGATAGAATTGCTCTACATGATCTTGTAATGATGGATACAGACCATGTTAAATTTCATCAAAATTTATAAAAGTGTGTGGTCCAAAATGTAAACCATAATATAAACCATTGACCGTGGTTAGTAGCTATGTTTCAATATTTGTACATCAGTTGTAACAAATGTACCATCCACATGTAAAATATTATTAACAGGGAAAAGGGGAAAGTGGGCAAAATGTTAGGCATATGGGGATCCCCTATATTCTGTATATGACTTTTCTGTAACCTAAAACTTCTTTGAAGAGAAAATGAAAAAAATAAGGATAAATGGAAGAAAATGTCACTGTAAATACAAGACAAAAGATCTTTCAGTGATGAAAGACAATGTCAATTTTTTTAAATTTTATACTTTTTTATCATTCCAAATTTTTAAAAACATTTTTGTATTTTATTTGTTAATTTTAAAACTATCATTATTATTTCATTTTCTTATTAATTGTATTTGGTTATTTTATTGACTTCATTTTTGAAGAAGTTTTGGATCACAGAAGCATTACAACTGTGGCAGGGGAGGATCATTGGTGTGAGGTGTCAGTGATGGGGGATGCATGGGAGGAGGTTCACCTGGGGCATAACTATAAGGCATATAAATGTGTTCAAGTGTTCATGGGACATTGTCACGGTGGCTGGAGATTCACACAATAAATGAAGGAATATGAAATTCCCATCCTGGGGAGCTCTGACACATTCTCTAATGGAAGAGCAAGAATCCCCCAAGTACAGGGGCAGTGACTAGTGCAAGTGGATGGACCACTGACAGGCCTTTGATATTGATGACTGTACTTATGAAACTTAATTTTTGAAATTGAAATTCAACCCGGTATTATACGTTGTGTAAGAGTTACCTCCTGAGAGTCTCCTTGTTGTTCAAATGTGGCCTTTCTCTAAGCCAAACTCAGCATATAAATGCACTAGATCCCCCCAGCATGGAACATGACTCCCATGGATGAGCCTCCCTGGCACCAAAGGATTATTACCAAGCACCAACTAGCAATGCAATTGGAAAAAGACCTTGACCAAAAGGGGGAAAGGGAAAAGACAAATGAGTTTATATGGATAAGAGACTTCAACGTGAGTCAGGAGGTCATTTCAGAGGTTACACTTATGCATGTTTCAGCAGGACCTCATTGATTGCCAAAGTAAATATTGCCTCAAATAGCAGGGCTCCTGAGGGCTCTGGATACATCCAGACACTATAGGAAGGGCAGAGAGCTCGGGAGTTTGTGGCCCTGCCAGTGGGCCCTACTTGGGAATTTATGCTCCCTAGTGTGACAGAGTTGGGCTCATTTGTGATTTTCCTACACATGGTTCTTCTGTCCCTTCTATTTGAACCTATAATTAGTACTAGAGTTGATAAGTTTATGTCCATGAGACTTAAACCTTTGGGATGTCCATGTGCCATCTGAGCCGTGAAATTCAACAGAGTTGCAAAACCTACTCTCAAGTTCATTGGACTCACCTACGACAACTAACAAGGAGATGATGATGGACAACAACCATCTCAAGGAACAGAGAGGTAGTCCCATCTATCTGCCCCATGATATCTAAGCCCCCTTTCAATTAGAGGTGGAGTAGACATCACCATCCCAGAATTCTCAGGTTTAGGTAATGAACAATGGACTAGAATAGACTTATTGGTATTCTACTATAGACTTATTGTGATTCTAGCAATGGAAGAACTTTTATCATTGATGTGGAGGCAGTGTCCACTGGAGGTTCTGAGTGGAGGGGAGGAAAAAACAGGTGTAATATGGAGATATTTTCAGGACTTAAGAATTGTCCTGAATGACCTTACAATGACAGATATAGGACATTATATATCTTGTCATAACTATTGTGTGGGAGAGAGTGTAAGCTACAATGTAAACTATAATCCACACTTAGCAGCAATGCTCCAAAATGTGTTCATCAATTGTAACAAATGTACCACACTAATGAAGGATGTTGTTAATGTGGGAAAAT
>JAQZBX010079859.1:0-13913 GCA_029593785.1 Cabassous unicinctus
TCACTATTCTTTTTTTTTTTTTTTCAAGACGTTTTAGGTCACAGCAAAGTCACACACAAAATAAAGGAGACTCTCATATCCCTGACATCCTCCCCTTTTTTCTCCCCCCATATTACCTTTTTATGCATGGATGGTACCTTTGTTGTAGCTGATATAAACGTAGTGAAACATAGCTACTAAATATGGTCAATGGTTTACATTATGGTTTACATTTTAGACTGTACACTAATAAATTTTGATATTTACCATTTTCTGTGTCCATCACTGTAAGATCATACAGAACATTTCCACTGATCACTAAACACCCCTTGTTCGATCTATTCTTTCCTCCCTCCCCCTCCCACAGCACCCATGGCTACCACCTGGTTTGACTCCTTGGATCACAAGATTCATCGTAACATGCAACAAAACCAAAGTCTTGACGTACTGGTTTGTCTTCCCCTATTAGGAACCTCTCATGCTCTTGAGAGAATCCAGCCTATTTCTGAACAAATCAGTCCTCTTGAGGATGGGAGTCCAACTCCTTCCTGCTCATTATGTGGGAATCCACCCACTGATACAACAAATTATGACAGAATGATCACTCACACACTCCCTAGAAGCCTGCTCCAAGTGCACCCTTTTCCGAATGCCCCCATCCAACAACCTAAACAAATAACCCTTTCTTGTCCTAATAACCTAAGAACATTCCCAACTTTGTACTTTCAACCACATACCCACAAATCCCCACTGTTCACCTTGTCCCTCTCCCACCCCTCCCCCCAGTAGCCTAGACCTTCAAACTCACCCCTCCTAATCTTCCCACCTGTCAACCCTGCACTACCCACCCCAATAATATCACTACCTTCCTGTCCTATCCCTTCAATATGCAAATACACTTTTTCACCTTATGAAAGATTACATCCATATGGGTGATGGCTCACAACCTTCTCCTCTCTTTCTATTTCTTGTAAATCTATCTTCCAGACAAATCTCTCTGACTCTGCTCAATTTCCTTAATTCATATCAATGCGGTCATGTACTGTTCAATCTTTGATGCCTGGCTTGCTTCACTCAACCTAAGGTCCTCAAGATTCTTTCATGTTATCCTGTGTGTTAGCACTTTACTCCTTCTTACAGCTGAGTAATATTCCATTGCATGTATGTACCACATTTTGTTCATCCACTCATCTGTTGATGAGCACCTGGGTTGATTCCAACTTTTTGCAATAGTGAATAAGACCACTATGAACATTGGTGTACATATATCTGTTTGTGTCTTTGCTTTCAGTTCTTCTGGGTTTATACCTAACATTGGAAATGCTGTATCATATGGAAGTTCTATAGTGAGGTTTTTTGAGGAACTGACAAACTGTCCGCCACAATGGCTGGACCATTCTTCATTCCCACCAGCAGTGGATGAGGGTTCAAATTGCTCCACATCCTCTCCAATACTTATAGTCCACTGCTTTTTTAATAATCACCATTCTGATGGGTGTAAGATGATATCACATTATAGTTTTGATTTTCATTTCCCTAATAGCTGGTGATATAGAGCATCTTTTCTTGTGCTTTTTAGCTGTATGTATTTCTTCCTTGGAGAAGTGTCTTTTCAGGTCACTTGCACAGTTTTTAAATGGATTGTTTGTCTTTTATTTTTGAGGTGTAAGATTTCTTTATACGTGCAGGATATTAGGCTCCTATCAGATATGTGATTGCCAAATATTTTTGCCCATTGGGTAGGCTGCCTTTTTACTTTCTTGATAATATCCTGTGAGGTGAAAAAGTTTTTAATTTTGAGGAGATCCCATTTATCTAATTTTTTCTTTTGCTGCTCATGTTTAGGTGTGAAGTTCATGAAACCTTTTCCTATTACAAGGTCCTATAGATGCTTCCCTACATTATCTTCCAAAGTCTTTATGGTCTTGGCTCTTATATTTAGATTTTTTATTCATCTTGAGTTGATTTTTGTGTAAGGTGTGAGATGGTGTTCCTCTCTAATTCTTTTGTATATGGATATCCAGTTCTCCAAGCAGCATTTGTTAAAGAGTCCATTCTCTCCCATCTGAGGGGACTTGGTGGCCTTGTTGAATATCAGATGACTGTATATGTGATGATCTATACCAGAACTCTCGATTTGGTTCCTATCATCAGTATATCTATACTTGTGCCAATGCCATGCAGTTTTGACCACTGTATCTTTGCACTATGTTTTAAAGTCAGGTAGTGTGATAACTCCAATTTCATTTTTTTTAAATGTCTTTTGCAATTCAAGGCCTCTTACCTTTCCAAATAGATTTTGTAGTTAGTGTTTCCAATTCATTAAAAAATACAGTGTTGATTTTTATTGGGATTGCATTAAATCTGGAGATTAGTTTGGGTAGGATACACATCTTAATGATATTTAGTCTTCCTATCCATGAACAGAGGACACTTTTTCATTTACTTAAGTCTTCTTTGTTTTCCTTTACTAGTGTTGTGTAGTTTTCTGTATATAAGTCCTTTACATCTTTGATTAAATTTATTCCTAAGTATTTGATTCTTTTAGTTACTATTGTACATGGTATTTTTTTCTTGATTTCCTCCTCAGATTGCTCATTTTTGGTGTACAGAAATGCTACTGATTTTTGAACACTGATCTTATAGCCTGTGACTTTACTGAACTCATTTATAACTTCTAGAAGCTTTTTTGTAGTTTTCTCAGGGCTTTCTATGTATAGAATCATGTCATCTTCTCAACTGCTTGAGCCACATCCACAACCTTCTATAATACATCTTGGTATCTGATAAGCCTAATAATCACTCATTTCTACTCTTTTTCTGAATTCAGCCTATTCTTATGTTTCAAATTAAATATAAATTTAAAATAAGCTAGTGTAGTCATAGTATAAACTCAGTTTGTATTTTCAATTAGATTTCAGTTAGGAAGATTAATTTATGTAGGGTTTATTTCTTTAGAGAATTAAGAATTCCTGCCCACTAAGAGAGATTTTCTTTCATTTAGCCAATTTTTCTTTATTCTCTTCAGTAGTACTTTACATTTTCTTCCTATCTTACTAAATTTTACGATTTACTGCTGCTGTTCTTCATTAATGACCACTAAAATTCTAGATAATATAATTCCTGTAAGAAAAAATAGTCCCTTTTAGGTAATGTTTTACTTCAGCCTGTGCTGAGCATGATTTTAGAAGTGTGATCATCCATGTCACACTGATGGTCTACTATCACTATGTAGCCATCTGCCATCTCCTGCTCTGCACAATTATCAACTGATGATAATTTTGTGGTCTCCTCTAAGAGCAGGCCTGGACTAGAGGCTTGGTCCTTGCCAACATGAGAGCCTCTTCACAATATGTCTGCCCTTATGTAGCCCCAATGTCATAGATCACTTCATTTGTGACCCAGACCCTTTGTGAAAACTAGTCTCCAGGGCCAACAATACCTTTGGTCACTGTTGCTGCCAATATCAGGTTTGGTTATCTGTTGAAGTTCTGTTTTTCATGGTCTCCTAGGTGTTCCCCATATAAACATTTCAGATCTCAGAGGGGAGTTTCAAAGTCCTGTCCACCTATGTCTCTCACATCACTGTGGTCATCTTGTTATTTGTGCCCTACATGTTTGTGTATCTGGGCCAACTTACCAACTTTCCCATGATAAAACTGTGACTATATTTTGTATTTTCATAACTCCCATGATAAACTCTAATCTACAATCTCAGAAAAACAGGAGGGCTATGTGGTAGCATGGGGCAAAAGTTTACTTTGGGATATAATCAAAACCATAAAAAAGGACTTTATGCTTTCATTGTTAAGAGAAGAGAAAATAATTCCTCTGGTCAGTACCAAGTGAATACTACATGACTAAATTTTTTTGATGGTGGCATATAAGCCTTTGGAAGAAAGACCCAGGAAGGAAATGATTTATCTTTATAAAAATAGCCCAATTATATTAATTTGTTGCACTTTTATTTGATAACCTTTAAGTTCAGAATCAGTTAGAGTTCTTGTTAAAATTATGATTCCCTAGAAAGAGCCCTAAAGATTATTTTTATAGTGATTTATCTGCATTTTAAACATATTTCACAGATGTTCCTGAAGTAGATGATCGTAGCATAGAATTTGAACAATAGTGCTATAGATTATTTTCACATCCTCAGCCTATTACAAATTCATCTTATTAAGGTCTTTCCTGGGAAGTGCGCTTCATGGAAGAAGCTGTGAGAAAAATGAAACTTTCTGATCTTCATAAATAATGCCATACAAGCTCACTACCTTTACAATTGTAAGACAAAAATAAAATATTCTGGAAAAGTAAAAAAAGATTTGGATTTTTATTCTCCATCTTCTCTTTTGGTACTTTCTAATCTTCTGCCATATCTGGTCTAATCCTTTCTTTATATTTTTCTGTCTCCAAAAGAAATATCTATCATTTCTTCTTCATTTTCATTGTTAAATTGCCTGGTAAGTCGTATTGCCAGCCTTGTTTCCAGAATTTCAATATCTGGATGGCATGTTATGTATTATTTCTTAGATGCATTTTTTTAAAGGAAAGGGTGATAGGGTTTAGTATAGTACAATGTTTAAGAGCATAGAATCTCCTTAAGACAGTCCTGAGTTCAAATTTTAGTTTTCCCTTTTATAGTGTGGACTTTGGCAAAACACAATCACATTAAGTTTCAGGCAAAGGGAATGATAGAGATATTGTTAGAACCAAATCAAATAATCCTTGCACAGTGTTCATACACTAGCTCTTAAAATGTTAGTTATTGTAAACATTCCTTATTACTGCAATCTCTGAAATGATAATAGATGCCATTATAGTTAATGTAAAATTTTTCTTAAGTAATAATTTCTCTTTATCTACTGTGAAAAATACTCTGAAATTTGACTGACCTTATATGAATTCTTGGGGACTAGGATGGTCTCTTCCTCTACAATTTCTGAGATTTTCACACCTTGTTTTCAGATTTCCATTGACCTTTTGCTTCCAAGACCTTAGAGCTCATGTGACTTTGGCTCTGATTTTCTCCTGACAAAACTTGTTATGGGCCATAAAAATATTTTACTATAAATCTGATATTAACAAGAAGACTCACAGAATATGAAAAGATTTGAAGGATAGTATTTGTTCAAAGTGGGTAGAATTGTGCAATGGTTATAAGACTAGAGTCACATTTCTCGTTGTTTTTTTTTTTCCTGGGAAATGTATTTATTTATTTATTTTATTTTTTATTTTATATATATATATTTATTTTTTATTTATATATTATATTTTAAAAGATGCTTAGATTACATAAAAGTTACACAAAAATTATAGGGATTCCCATGTTCCCCACTTCCCACACCTTCCATAAGCTCCCACATAATTTATACATGTTTCATTATTGTGGAATGTAACCTGCAATGGATATACAGAATCTGGGGCTTTGCTACTAAGCATGGACCATAGTTCACATTGTAGACCACACTCTCTCCCACACAGTTCTGCTTGTTATAAGCTGATGTAAAATAGCCTATATCTGTCATTATACTGCCACTCAGGATAATTCCCAAGTCCCAAAAAAGAGCCTGTATTACAAATGCTTTTCCCTCTCCCTGCCCCCAAAAGATCCAGTGGCTACTGGCTCCCTCTCAATGTTGTAACTTCTTCCATTGCTTGAATCATAATATGTCTAAAACAGAATACCTGTAACTCCACTCTAGTCCATAGCTCTTCCCCAATCCTGAGGAGTTTGTGATTATGATGTCCTCTCCACCTCCAAGTGAGAGGGGTCTTATATCCCATGGATACGGTGGATGGGATTATTCTGCCTGCAACTGCAGGGCCTCTCCATTCCCTGAGATGGCAGTTGTCCATCATCATATCCTTGTCAGGCGACTTGGGTGAGTCCAATGAGCTGCAGAGTAGGAGTTGCAGCTCCACTGAGATTCCAGGCACAACTGGCAAATGGGCAGGCCAAAGGCTCCAGTCTCTGGAAATACACCTACAAACTCCAGCACCACATATACATTTGAACAGAAGGGACTGATGGACTATGTGCAGAGGTCCATCAAATAAGGGAGGACTTATTTGAGTCCAACTCTGTCATTCTCAGGAGAACAGATTCCAAAGTATAGCCCACTAATAAGGCATCAATCTCTGGAGTTATCCTCCATTATATAGGACCTGGGTGTCTCCAGGGCCCTCAGGAGCCCCTCTCTGTGGGGTGATATTCACTTTGGTGTTGTATGAGATCCTACTGAGGTGTCCATAAGCGTTAATTCTGGGATGACCTCCTGACTTTCGTTGAAGTCTGTTAGCCATATGAATACATTTATCTTTACCTTTTCCTACTTTTATTCAAAGTCTTTTTCCAGTCATATTGCCAGTTGGCACTTGGTATTAATCTCTTGTTGCCAGGGAGGCTCATCCCTAGGAGTCATGTCACAAACTGGGGGGAAGGTAATGCATTCATATGCTTAGTTTGGCTTAGAGAGAGGCCACATTTGAGCAACAAGGAGGCTCTCAGATGGCAACCCTTAGTCACACCATAACAGTAGGCTAAGTTTCATTTACAAGAGCAAAGACTCATAAGGCTAGTCCTCAATAACAAGAACCCATCAGTGGGCCATCCTCTTTAGCCAGACACTGCCTCTGCACTCAGGGGATTGTTGCTACTCCGTTGGAGAATGTGGCAGAGCACTCCAGGCTGGGAATTCAGTATTCCCTCATTTATTGAGTGATTCCCCACCCACTGTGACCATGACCCACCCCTTGATCATTTGAAGAATTTTATATATCTTTCATGTATATTCAGGTGAACTTCCTCCCATGAAACCCCCATCCCAGACACCCCTTCCAGTGATCCTCTGTTGCCCCTGTTGTAACCCTTCTGTGATCTAAACCTTGCTTGAAGATGAAACCCATATAATAGCCAAACTAATAGGAAAATGAAATATTAATGATAAGCTTAAATGTAAGAGATCAAATACATGGAAACTTAGAAAAAAAACACTAAAAATAAAATTAAATTAAAGGATTAGAACATTCACAAAATGGGAAAACACAAAAAAATTTAAAAAAAATTTTTTAAATTATTTTTCCTTTTAATACTACATTATTTTGTGTCCAGTCTGTACCATGGCATCTTCCCCCTCTCAGTCTCCAGTGATTCCCAATTTTTCATTTAATTTTCAAAGAAGTTTTAGGTCACAGCAAAGTCACATACAGAATACTAGAGACTGTCGTATACCCAACCTCCTCCCCCTTTCCTCTCCCCATATTAAAACCTTTTTGTATGTGGATGGTAGCATCGTTATAACTGTTATACAGGTAGTGAAACATACCTACTAAGCATTGTCAATGGTTCACAGTATAGTTTACAATTTAGGCGGTACAGCTTAATAATTTTTTATGATATTTACTATGTCTTGTGTCCATCACTGTAAGGTAATGAAAAACATTTCCCCTGACCACTAGATACATGCTGTTTGATATTTACTGTTCCTTCCTCCCCATCCCCTTGGGGCACAGGATAACCCCCTGTCTTGACTCATTGGATGACAAGAATGATAGTTACTAGCAACAAAAGGTCTTGACATGCTGATTATCCTCCCATGTTAGGATCCACCCTTGCTCCTAAGAGACACTCACCTGTCTGTTTCTGGGTGAATCAGTCCTCCAAAGATGGGGGTCCATCTCCTTCCCACTCACCATGTGGTTCTCCTCTCCCTGAGACAATGCATTATGACAGGATGAACACTCACACACTCCCCAGAAGCCTATTCCAGATGCACCCCAACCTGATGCCACCCCAATCTAAATCCTAAATCATTAACACTACCTTGTCATATTGCCATAAGAGCATTCCCAATACTGCACTTACAACCTCATACCCACAAATCCTGTGTTCACCTGGTCCCTCTCCCATCTCTCTCCCCAGTATCCTCAGTAATCTAACCCAACCTTGCTAATCTACCCACCTGTAAACACTGTCCCACTTCACCAAGTAATATCACTACCCACCTGTCCTATCCTTCAATATGCAACTATACTCTATCACTTTACCATAGATTATGTCTGTATGGGTGATGGCTCACAATCTTCTCTTCTCTTTCTCTCCCTTGTTACCCTATCTTTCAGACAATGGTTCCCAGAGACTGCACACTTTCCTCAATTCAAATCAGTAAGATGATATACTGTTCATGTTTCAATGCCTGGCTTGCTTCACTCAACATAAGGTCTTCAAGATTCATCCATGTTATTCCATGTGTTAGCATTTTATTCCTTTCACAGCTGAGTAATATTCCACTGTATGTATGTATCACATTTTGTTTATCGATTTTTCTGTTGATGGGCACCCGGGCTGATTCCAATTTTTGGCAATTGTGAACAATTCTACTATGAACGTTGGTGTGCATATATCTGTTCATGTCTTTGCATTCAATTCTTCTGGGTATATACCTGGCAGTGGAATCTCTGGTCAATACGGAAGACCTATTGTTAGTTTTTGAGAAGCCACCAAACTGTCCTCCACAGTGGCTGGACCATTCCACAATCCAACCAGCAATGGATGAGGGTTCCTATTCCTCCACATCCTCTGCAACACTTACAGTCTGCTGTTTTTTAATGGCTACCATTCTGAATGGTGTAAAATGGTAATTCATTGTAGTTTTGATTTGCATTTCTCTAATAGCTAGCGATGTCGAGCATTTTTTCACGTGCTAATTAGCCCTTTGTATTTCTTCCTTGGAGAAGTGTCTTTTCAGGTCACTTGCCCATTTTTAAAATGGTTTGTTTGTCTTTTTATTTTTGAGGTGTAGGATTTCTTTATATATGCAGGACATTAGGCTCCTATCAGATATATGGTTACCAAATATATTCTCCCATTGTGTAGGCTGCCATTTTATTTTCTTAATAACATCATTTGAGGTGCAGAAGTTTGTAATTATGAGGAGATCCCATTCATCTATTTTTTTCTTTTGCTGCTCATGTTTTGGGTATGAAATTCATGAAACCTTTTTCTATTACAAGGTCCTGTAGATGCTTCCCTACATTATCTTCCAATGTCTTTATGGTTTTGGCTCTTATATTTAGATCTGTGATCCATCTTGAGTTGATTTTTGTGTAGGGTGTGAGATGGTATTCTTCTTTCATTCTTATGGATATGGATATCCAGTTCTCCAAGACCACTTGTTAAAGAGGCCATTTTCTCCCAACTGAGTGGGCTTGGTGCCATTGTTGAATATCAGATGCCTGAATATGTGAGATCTATATCGGAACTCTCAATTCGGTTCCATTGGTCAGTATGTCTATCCTTGTGCCAATACCATGCAGTTTTAAGTACTGTAGCTTTGTAGTAGGTATTAAAGTCAGGTAGTGTGAAACCTCCAACTTCATTTTTCTTTTTCAATATGTCTTTGGCAATTCTGGGCCTCTTACCTCTCCAAATATATTTTGTGGTTAGTTTCTCCAGTTCCTTAAAAAATACAGTGTTGATTTTTATTGGGATTGCATTAAATCTGTAGATTAGTTTGGATAGGATAGACATCTTGATGATGTTTAGTCTTCCTATCCATGAACAGGGAATGTTCTTCCATTTATTTAAGTCTTCTTTGATTTCCTTTAACAGTGTTGTGCAGTTTTCTGTATATAAGTCCTCTGCATCTTAGTTAAATTTATTCCTAGGTATTTGATTCTTTTTTTACTATTGTATGGTATTTTTTTCTTGATTTCCTCCTCAGATTGCTTGTTATTGGTGTACAGAAATGCTACTGATTTTTGAGCATTGATCTTATACCCTGCAACATTACTGAACTCATTTATAACTTCTAGAAGCTTTGTTGTAGATTTCTCTGGGCTTTCTACGTATAGGATCATGTCATCTGCAAATAATGAAATTTTTACTTCTTTTACAATTTGGATACCTTTTATATCTTTTTCTTGCCTCAGTGCTCAAGCAACTACTTCTAAGACAATGTTAAAAAGGAGTGGTGATAGTGGGCATCCTTCTCTTGTTCCCAATCTCAGAGGGAAGACTTTTAGGTTATCAACTTTGAAGATGATGTTAGCTTTGAATATTTCATATATACCCTTTATCATATTCAGAAAGTTTCCTTCTATTCTTATCTTTTGGAGTGTTTTTGTCAGGAAATAGTGCTGTATTTCATCGAATGCTTTTTCTGCATCTATAGAGATAATCATGTTTTTTTCTTTCAATTTATTTATGTGGGGTATTACATTGATTGATTTTCTTATGTTGAGCCATCCTTGCATACCCAAGATGAAACCCACTTGGTCATGGTGTATACTTTTTTTGATATGTTGTTGAATGTGATTAGCAAGTATTTTGTTGAGGATTTTAGCATCTGGGTTCATTAGAGAAATTGGTCTGTAATTTTCCTTTCTTGCAGTATCTTCGTTTGTCTTGGTGTTAGGGTAATATTGTCATCATAGAATGAGTTAGGCAATATTTCTTCCACTTATATTTTTTGAAAGAGCTTAAGCAGGATTGGTTTTAGCTATTTCCGGAATGTTTGGTAGAATTCAGTTGTGAAGCCACCTGGTCCTAGGCTCTTCTTAGTTGGGAGGTTTTAGATGACTGAGTCTCTCTCAGTTTCTTCTTTCATCATTGTAGGCTGTTTGTGAGTTTCAGAAATTTGTTCATTTACTCTAAATTATCATTCTTGTTGGTATATAATTTTTCAAAGTATCCTCTTATGATACTCTTTTTTTTCTTTCATGTCAGTAGTGATATCCCCTTGCTCATTCCTTATTTTGTGTATTTTCACCGGTTCTCTCTTTCTCTTCGTTAGTGAGGTAAGGGTTTCTCAATGTCATTGATGTTCTCAAAGAACCATCTTTTGGTTTTGTTTATTTTTTCTAGTGCTTTTTTATTTCCAATTTTATTTAGTTCTGCTCTAATCTTTGATATTTCTTTCTTTACACTTATTTTGGAGTTAGATTATTTTTCTTTTTCCAGTTCCTCTAGGTGTGCAGTTAGGTCTTCAATTTTAGCCTTTTCTCCTTTTTTAATATATGCATTTTTGGCTGTGGATTTTCCTCTCAGTACAGATTTGGCTGTATCTCATAGGTTTTGATATGTAGTGCTGTCATTTTCATTTGTTTCAAGGTAGTTACTGATTTCTTTTGAGATTTCCTACTTTACCCTCTGTTGTCTAAGAGTGTGTTGTTTAACTTCCATATCTTTGCCCTAATCTGTTTCTCTGGCCATTAGTGATTTCCAATTTCATTCCATTGTGGTCAGAGAAATTACTTTGTATAATCTCAATCTTTCTGGATTCATTGAGAGTTGTTCTGTGCCCTAGCATGTGGTCTATCTTGGTGTATAATCCATGTGCACTCAAGAAGAATATAAATCCTGCTGTATTTGGGTGTAGTGTTCTGTATATGTCTATTAGGTCCAGGTCCTCTAATGTATTGTTCAGAGTCTTTGTTTTGTTATTGATTCTCTGTCTAGCTGTTCTGTCTAATGGTGATAATGGTGTATTACATTCCCCCACTATAATTGTAGAGGCATTTATTTCTCCACTTAGTTTTTCCAGAGTTTGCCTCATGTATTTTAAGGCACCCTGATTAGGTGCATAAATGTTTATGATTGTTCTATCTTCCTGACTGATTACACCTTTTACAAAACTATAGTGTCTATCTTTGTCTCTTACAATAGTTTTGCATTTAAAGTCTATTTTTTCTGATATAACAATAGCTCCACCTGCCCTTTTTGGCTATTGTTTGCTTGTAAATATGTTTTTCAGCCATTCACTTTCAGCTTCCTTGAATCACTGGGTCGAAGGTTAAGTTTCTTGTAGACAGCAAATAAATTGATCATATTTCCTTATCCATTCTGCCAATCTGTATCTCTTGGGTGGTGAATTTTATCCATTAACATTCAGTGTTATTCCTCGCAATGAATTTCTTACTTCAGCCATATTTTCTTTGGATTAATGTATGTCATATGTTGTTTTTGTTTCTCTTTTTGTCTTTTTAAATGTTTTTAAACTCTCCTCCAACTCTTTCTCTTGTTTTTTCCTTTCAACTTTTAGAACTTCCTTTAGTAATTCTTGAAGTGCAGGTTTTGTATTGTCATTCTCTCTTGTTTATCTGTGAATATGCTGAAGTCTCCAGCATTTTTTAATGCCAGATTTGCTGGATAGAGAATTTGTGGCTGGAAAATTTTTTCTTTTATTACTTTGACTATGTCATACCACTGTCTTCTTGCCTCCATGGTTCCAGATGAGAAATCAGCACTTTATCTTATTGTGCTTCCCTTGTATATGATGGTTCTCTTTTCTCTTGCTGCCTTGAGCATTTTTTTTTTGTCTTGAGCATTGGAAATTTTGACAAATATATGTCTTGCAGTTGGCCTGTTGGGATTTATACTCTTTATGCTGTGCTGTGCTTCCTGTACTTGTACATCCATCTCTCTCAATAGGGTTGGAAGTTTTCAGCCATTATTTCCTTCAACACTCCTTATTTTCCCTTTCTCTTCTCTTCTCCTTCTGGGATGCATATAATGTGTATGTTTGTGTGTTTTGTGTTGTCTGTTAAACCCCTGAGTTCCTGCTGGAATTTTTCTATCTTTTTATCTATCTATTATACTATCTGTTTGATTTCAGATGTATTATCTTCCACATCACTAATTCTTTCTTCTGCCTGTTTAAATCTGCTCTTATGTGAATCCAGCATCTTTTTGATTTCTTAGATTGTGCCATTGATCACCATCATATCTGTTATTTTTTTTTTATGTATCTTTACAATTTCTTCAGTATGTTCTCCCAGTGTATTCTTAATATCCTTAATCTCTTCCTTCAATTCATTAAGTTTTTCCATGATATTTGTTTGGAAACTTTTATTAGTTTTTCAAAGTTCTACATCTCTTCCTGGTTTTTAGGTTTTTCATTGGACTGGTCCATGTCTTCTTGTTTCTCAGTGTGGTTTGTAATTTTTTGTTGCCCTCTAGTCATCATTTTATTTTGATGGGTTATTCAGTTGATTAGCTTCTCTCTCTGCTCTAGAGTTTTATTTAACTGAGAATTCTGTCTGTGTTTTAAGTTTTCTCATTGAGACTTTGTTCTTCTCATTTTATTTCCTGGCTTATTTCTATATTCCCTTGAAGGAAAAATAATAAGTCTAGAGGAATCAAAAGATGTGAGAAAGCAAGAAGGATACTAGTTACATTGATAAAAGTTGGAAGAGGGGCCATATAAGACTTAGTAAAATGAATATTTAACTCATGTATGCAGTGTAGAGTAATAGGGAAAAAAGTGAAGTACCTACAATGGGCTGGGAAACCAAATAGAGGAAAATACATATAATGATTTAGGATAGAAAATGGGGGGAGAGAGAAAGAGTAAAGAAAGGGCTGAAAGGAAAATGTTAATAATAATTTAAAAAAGAAGAAAACAGAATATATAGAATAGAAATTGACACCCTTAAATGTGGGGTAATGAAAAAAACATGGTATGTAAGAACCACAACAGAAAGCAGAAGGCAGAAAGATGAATGAAGGACAAGAGATAGCTTTGGGAGATAAAATCAATATAGGCAGAGAATGGGAAATCATGGAAGAAGAAGCACAACAAAGAAGAGACAAACTAGCATCAGCTAATTTAAAAAAAAGGAAAGATAGAAAGAAAAAAGAAGGGGGAAGGAAAGAAGAATGAATAGCAAGAGACAACAAATAAACAAAGAAAAACCAAACAAACACACAAGCAAGCAGTCAAACAAAGCTAAGGAAGAACAGCATTCCTACTTGGACCCTTGTGGAACATCTCAGCCTGCTTTGTTCATCAATCAATTGCCCTGCAAGGTTCTATCTGCAGGTTTTGAGGCAGATTTTAGCAATTAAACTAAGTTAATTTTTTTTTCTTTTTTTATTTTTTAAAGTGACTTTTTTTTTTTTTTGGCAAAATAAAGGACCCAAAAGAAGTCCTCTT